>JACXGJ010008683.1:0-26389 GCA_016801105.1 Esox niger
GGCCGGGGCAGCAGGGGGCGCCGCTGGCCCGGGCGGCGGGGGAGCGGCCGGGGCAGCGGGTGGCGCCGCTGGACCAAAACTTTTGTCTCATCAGACTACATGACCTTCACCTATTCCTCATCTGGATCATCCACATGGTCATTGGCAAACTTCAGATGGGCCTGGACATGCGCTGGCTTGAGCAGGGGGACCTTGCCTGCGCTGCAGGATTGTAATCCATGATAGTGTAGTGTTTTACAAATGATTTTCTTTGAGACTGTGGTTCCAGCTCTCTTCAGGTCAATGACCAGGTCCTGCCGTGTAGTTCTGGGCTGATCCCTCACCTTCCTCATGATCATTGATGCCCCACAAGGTGAGATCTTGCATGGAGCCCCAGACCGAGCGAGAGAGACAGTCAACCTGAACTGGTTTAACTGCTAATTGTGCCAAGAGCATTTTGTCTCTGTACTTACTCCTTTAAGAGTGTCTATCTATGGAATTGCCATCACAGTTAGCACCCTATTTATCTAATTGTTTTGTCAGTTCCAATGTGGGTTATTGTTTGTATGCTACAACTTTAGTAAGGCTGTTACTCTAGGATTCCGTTTGATAGCCCTTCTGTGTACACAGATTTTTTGCCAGATTTTTTCCTATCAACGATTATTAGTCCCTGCCTGTACTTTTGCGTGATCTGCCGCGCTTTCATTGACATTGCCTGTTTCAGACCACAAGTTTAGCCTGTTCCTGCAATTAAATTAAATTAAATTACACCAACTGCCTGTGTAATGTTTACCGGAATATACAAACAGATATTTTTTTCCGGCTTGTTTTGTAAAACACTAACATTATAATTAAAAATGCTCTGTTCTTTCAATTCATGTTAACTATTTGACAGGTGTTCCTTTAAAGTATTTTGATGCCTTAAGTCAGTAGTGCCATACGATCATTATTTTAGAGAATTGGATAGTGGATTCACTGTTCAGATCTGTCTATATTTCTAATATATCCAGAAACAATCAGATCTCAAAGTTTCTTTTAATTGTCTACATCTGTCAAAAGTTGGATGTTATTTTATTATGAACAAGATTGGGATAAAGTACACATCTGAAAGCTTGAATGTCATGTCCTGTCTGTGCCCCTAACCATATCTGTGCTGGGCTGTGGGCCAGAGTCAGGACCGGGCAGACATAAATACCTCTAGGCATCTTTACACAGTTGTTTTATATATTTTGTTCTACCCAAGTGGAGGCAGCTGTACATCATTGCCTCCAATTAGGGATCCTATTCAAGTTCAGCATTTGCCACACCTGGTATGGATTATGGTTTATGCCCAGTGTCATTTGGTTGCTGTTGCGTTCTTTGGTTTCTTTTGAGCAGAATTAAAAGAATGGAGTTCAACCAACACTCAGTCTGCGCCTGTGTCCTGCCTAAACAACATAATAATAATATATTACATTCATATAGTGCCGATCAAAGGAGAGTGTAGAGTCCAGAATGACGCCAAGGTTACATGCGTGGGGGGATGGAGAAACAACGGTTTCATCGATGCTGAGATTGAAATTGCCATTTTTATGAGGGTAGATTTGGTTTCAATGAGTAGAAGGTTTTTCATTGTTTAGTTTGAGGAAATTGTCCTTCATCCATCTTGTATTGCAGTCAGACATGATTCAATATGTGTCAGAGGTCGGTTGGTGAGAGACTTGGTGGCTAGATCTATTTGTGTATCATCAGCATAGGAGTAAACATTTTGGTTGAAGTGGCAGAGGATTTGACCAAGGGAAGGATGTAGATGATGTTTTTATTTTCCATTTTTCCAGATTTCAGTTTGTTTTTCAGATGAATTGTTTACATTATAGGTCACATTAAAAGTGAAAAATAATCTGACATTATTTATCTTTGTCTCATTCTTTTACATTACAAAAACCTGGCATTGTAATAGAGGTGTGTAGACGTTTTATATCCACAGGCAGTTTAGGAAACCTCACAGAACTGGTCTGGGCACCACCACCTACCTTTGACCGGTTTATTTTAAGGTAAAACCACACTGTTTGTATACAGTGGCAAAACTATGCAAGGATTAGTATCCAGTTGAGTAATAATTAATCTAAATGTATCCTTAGTAAAGAGAAAAGTAAAAATTTCACATACAGGTTTTGACCTTAAACAGAATTGTAAAAAAGCACAAGTCAGAGAATCACTGCTGAAACACCACTGTCTCATACATGTATGTAATTGCAACATAGCATATAATTTACAGACATGATATTCAGTTTGTTTTCATGATTGAAAATGGTGATGCTATTTATGTAAAGAGATATGTGTTAAGCCCAGCATCATGTTCAGATGACAGGTATGCAAAAAGCTTACATTTCAATGATAATGTCAAGATATAGCTTTCATTTTTATTCAAAAGTTTGGGGTCCCTTAGAATTATAAAAAATGCTAAATTAAATAACATCAAATTGATCACAAATACAGTGTAGACATTGTTAATGCTGTAAAGGACTATTGTAGCTTGAAACTACAGATTTTCAAAACAATATCTATATACTGCAGGCGTACAGAGACCCATTATTAGCAACCATCACCCCTGTGTTCCAGTGGCACGTTTTGTTTGCTATTCGAAGTTGATCATTTTAGAAGGCTATGTGATAATTTGAAAACCATTTTGCGATTATGTTTGCACTACTGTTGTGCTGACTAAAGAAGCAACAAAACTGAGCAAGAGGTTAAACACATTGTGTTTCTAGAGTGTCTAGTTTGAGAAAAAGATGCCTCACAGGTCCACAACTAGCAGCTTCATTAAATCGTACCCAAAAATCTCAACATCAATTGTGAAGAGGCGACTTTCTATGGCCCATACGACTTTCTAGGTCAGACAGGTCAATAAAAAGAAAAGATTAAGATGGCCAAATAACACACTGGACAGAGAACTCTGCCTAGAAGGCTAGAATCCCGGAGTTCTAGATATTCCATTGATAATCAGCCGTTTCCAGCTACATTAAATATTTCCAACATTAACTATGTCTACACCGCATATCGAATCAATTAGATGTTATTATTACAACAAGGACATTGCTAAGAGACCCCTGAATGGTAGTGTGTTTATAAATGGTTACTGTAATGTCTTTTTATATCACAGTTATTAATAAAATGTGCCAATACAATTTTTAACCTAACCTTTGCAACAAAAGAAGGCAGTTTTATTCCTTTAGACAGGGCAGTTGTGCAACTCATTGTGCGAACTCTAATATCCAGGGTCAAACCTGTGTATTCTGTGGTGACTATGTAACAGAAGTGAGCTTTGTCCTTTTAACTTCAGCTCCGAAGCCAATGACCTGGCCCTGAGACTTGCCTGGCAGTTCACCGGCCATAAAGATATCATTACGTTGGAAAAGTAAGTCAACCACTTAAGCATTTGGTGTTGAAACAAAAACAAAATATGCACATATTATATTCTCTGAATAATAATGCATAAAAGGAAGATCTTGAAAGGAGTATTAATAAGCAGAATATGATCATAATATAAAGACCTTGTAACTTCAGTTTAAAGCATTTGTCTGATAGTAACATCTGGACAGTTTACACATTTGCCCAAATTCTCTCAGTGTTAGATAATATGCCATGTATTCCAAATGATGATTATTCTGCTTAAATGGGTTTAGGTGTGAGTAAAATGTGCATTCATATGTACAAAGGTTCTATGATCAGTGTACGCATTTAAAACTGTTTCTTGGATCCTGGATGCTGATTGGACAAGCTGTGTTTGCCTTTCTGTATTGGCCAAGACTGCACACAGTTCCATCTTAATTTAATCTTATAACTAATCTGTCCTCTTCACTGTGTTCTGTTTTCTTTGTTCCTTTTTTTCTAGTGCATATCACGGGCACGTATCATCACTAATCAACATCAGCCCCTATAAATTTCACCAGCTGAGTAATGCAGAGCAGAGCAAATCTGTTCATGTGGTGAGTGTCCCTGTTTATCCGTCACTGCAAGATGACAATGCCATGACTCAACAAGTTCTATTTGATTTGATAGTATTATCAGTGTAAAATATTTGTATTGAAGTAATAGATAATATCTCCCACATCACATTTCTGTTATGTTTCTGATAAGATACAGTTGTGCTCAAAGGTTTGCATAACCTCAGAGAATAGATAATACAGTGGGGCAAAAAGGTATTTAGTCAGCCACAAATTGTGCAAGTTAACCCCCTCAAAAAGATGTGAGAGGCCTGTAATTTTCATCATAGGTACACTTAAAAATCCAGAATCACATTGTAGTATTTTTAATGAATTTATTGGTAAATTCCTCAGTAAAATAAGTATTTGGTCACCTACAAACAAGCAAGATTTTTAGCTCTCACAGACCTGTAATGGCACCTGTTTGAACTTGTTATCAGTATAAAAGACACCTGTCCACAACCTCAAACAGTCACATTCCAAACTCCACTATGGCCAAGACCAAAGATCTGTCAAAGGACACCAAAAACCAAATTGTAGACCTGCACCAGTCTGGGAAGACTGAATCTGCAATAGGTAAGCAGCTTGGTATGAAGAAATCAGCGGTGGGAGCAATTATAAGAAAATGGAAGACATACAAGACCACTGATAATCTCCCTCGATCAGGGGCTCCACGCAAGATCTCACCCCGGGGGGTCAAAATGATCACAAGAACGGTGAGCAAAAATCCCAGAACCACATGGGGAGACCTAGTGAATGACCTGCAGAGAGCTGGGACCAAAGTAACAAAGGCTACCATCAGTAACACACTACGCCGCCTGGGACTCAAATCCTGCAGTGCCAGACGTGTCCCCCTGCTTAAGCCAGTACATGTCCAGGCCCGTCTGAGGTCTGCTAGAGAGCTAGGATGATCCAGAAGAGGATTGGGAGAATGTCATATGGTCAGGTGAAACCAAAATAAAAACTCAACTAGTCGTGTTTGGAGGAGAAAGAATGCATCCAAAGAACACCATACCTACTGTGAAGCATGGGAGTGGAAACATCATGCTTTGGGGCTGAATTCTGCAAAGGGACCAGGACGACTGATCCGTGTAAAGGAAAGAATGAATGGGGCCATGTATCGTGAGATTTTGAGTGAAAACCTTCCATCAGCAAGGGCATTGAAGATGAAACGTGGCTGGGTCTTTCAGCATGACAATGATCCCAAACACACCGCCCAGGCAACGAAGGAGTGGTTTCGTAAGAAGCATTTTAAGGTCCTGGAGTGGCCTAGCCACAAGCTACAATGCGATTTACTGGAAGTGTTCCTATGATGAAAATTACAGGTCTCTCTAACCTTTTTAAGTGGGAGAACTTGCACAATTGGTGGCTGACTAAAAACTTTTTTGCCCCACTGTATATGTACCCTTGTCACGTCCTGGCTATGCCCCTAGCCATCTCTGCACTGAGCTGGGGCCATAGTCAGGACAAGACAAAAAGAGGTGCCTCTAGGCATCTCTATTTAAGTTTGGTCTCCCCAATTGGAGGCAGGTGTAGATCATTGCCTCCAACTGGGGAACACATTTATGTGAATGTTTGCCCACACTCGGTGTGGATCATTATGGTTTGTAGTTGCTGTTTAGCCAATACCCTGTCCGATAAGCTGCTTTCATTTTGGTTTCTTTTCATTTAAATAAATCTATGGATTATTACCACCGCCACGTCTCTGCGCCTGTGTCCTACCACCAGCTATGTGACAACCCTTTATAAAGAAAACATCAGTGAGCAGGCAAACCAACAAGTCTTTCTTTCTTATGGAATTCATATTCAACTAGGTCACCTAGGTCATAATAGAATGGCACAATAATCAAACAAAACATAGCAACAAGGAAACATTTTTACTGACCCCTGTTCAAAAGTCTGCATACCCTTAGTTCTCAATAGTATGTATTGCCCCCTTTTACATCAATGACAGCATGCAATCCTTTGTAACAGTTGTCTATGAGGCCCTGAATTCTTGAAGGTGGTATAGCTGCCGATTCATCTTGGCAAAACGCCTCCTGGTCTTTGGTCTTCTTGAGATCTCCCCAGAGTGGCTTGATTATTAGGTCAGGAGACTGTGATGGCTACTCTAGAACCTAGACCTTTTTCTGCTGTAACCACTGGAGGGTCAACTTGGCCTTGCACTTAGAGTAATTGTCATGCTGGAAAGTCCAAGAGCGTCCCAATGCGAAACTTTCATGCAGAAGAATGCAAATTGTCCGCCAGTATTTTGATAACATGCTGCATTCCTCTTGCCATACATTTTCACAAGATTCCCTGTGCATTCACAGCTCACACACCCCCAAAACATCAGCGAGCCACCACGATGCTTCACAGTGGGAATCACACTGTTCACAATAGGCCTTGTTGACCCTTCTCCAAACATGGGGCTTATAGTTGTGACCATCAAGGTCTATTTTGATCTTGCCACTCTAAATTGTGTGCCAGAGGCTGTGAGGCTTGTCAACGTGTTGTCGGGCATATTGTAACCAGGCTTTTCTGTGGCACTGGTTCAGTAAAGGCTTCCTTCAGGCAACTCGAATATGCAGCTTAGTTTTATTCAAGTGTCGTCATATTGTGCTCCATGAAACAAGCACACCGTCTTTTTCCAAAGCAGCCTGTATTTTTTCTGAGGTTACCTGTGGGTTTTTAGTTATACCCTGAACTTCTTCTGGCAGTTATGGCAGAAATATTTCGTGTTCTACCTGATCTTGGTTTGGTTTTAAGAGTTCCCTAAACTTTCTTAAAAAGTGACTGTCATTTGCAAGGGTTTGGATATCTTTTTACTGTATATCCTTTTCCATCTTTATAAAGCTCCATTACCTTGTTACACAGGTTTTTTGACAGTTCTTTTCTACTTCCCATGGCTCAGTATCTAGCCTGCTTAGTGCATCCATGTGAAAGCTAACAAATTCATTGACTATTTATACAGAGACACTAACTGCAATTTAAAATGCCACAGGTGTGGGTCACCTTTTGTGTCTGTAACAAGGCCAAATATTCAAGGGTCTGTAAACTTTGGACCATTTGAGAGATCTAAAAAGGAGCCAAACAACTATGTGATAATTGTAAGAAAGCATGTATTTTCTTGATAATATAGGTGTATTTTAGTTCTATACTTTTGTTAGAGGACACAAGACAGAGTAATTTTGCTTTGTAGATATATTTTCTTTCCGTTCTTGGAAACTGCACAAAGGACAATGGTTGGAAAAGTGATGCTCACTACCCCATACATCCAATCCATACATCCTGTGTGTGGATCAAAGAACAATGGTCACTAAACAAGAACGTAGACAGGTTGGAACATACATTGCACTTACATGATTGTAAGACAGCCAAGTAGTGGATGGGATATGTTGAAATTTCAGATTTGTATAAATGTGCTGTTCAAGACATTTGGAGAAGCACAGAGACATCTGGAAAGACCAAGAAGGCTAAGGAATCTAGGAAATACTTTAAATATATTTTGTAAATAAACAACAAGGAACGCTTCTCCTCCTGACTTGGGTCCATTATTATT
This sequence comes from Esox niger, assembly GCA_016801105.1. Taxonomy (NCBI): domain Eukaryota; kingdom Metazoa; phylum Chordata; class Actinopteri; order Esociformes; family Esocidae; genus Esox; species Esox niger. Next base: position 7,486 of record JACXGJ010008683.1, read on the forward strand.
CTGGAAAAGAGCCAGAAGCTAACATAATCAATGATTTCATATGATCACTATCCTCAAATAAAAGACTGTTTTTTTTTGTCAGTTACTTATGCAATTACAGCAATAAAAAGTGCTTTGATGTGACACACAGGTATGACATTAAAGCACCTATTATTGCTCTAATTGCATAAGTAACTGATTTATGTAAATTACAAAGGCAGGACTGATGTCTTATAGCTGTATGCATTTTCTGTGCTTTCAGGTTAAATGTATGGTCAAATAATCTGTTTACAAATGACACACAAGCATTTGAGTTGATGTCCATTGCACTGAATAACTTCCTTCAAATATCTGTATTGAAATACAAAATTGCAACATATTTCAAGAACCTCCCTGGGCGGTTTTAAGAAACATTGTATTCTGGTTAGAGCCAGTTGCTGCTGTTTTGAGAGTGATTCAATTTCTCACATCGAATAGCCTTCATTTCTCAGAACGAGAATGGACTGATGGGTTTCAGAATAAAGTTCTTTGTTTCTTGCCATTTTGAGCATTTGATCGAGCCCACAAACACTGATGCTGAAGATTCTGAACTAATCTAAAGATGACCAGTTTTATTGCTTAATAAGCACAACAGTTTTCAGCTGTGCTAACATAATTGCAAAATGATTTTGTAATGATCAGTTAGCCTTTTCAAATGATAAACCTGGATTAGCTAACCCAACAAGCCATTGGAACACAGGACTAATGGTTGCTGATAATGGGTGTGTATGCCTATGTAGATATTCCATTCAAAATCAGCCATTTTCAGCTACAATATTCATTTACAACATTAACAATGTCTACAGTGTATTTCTGATAAATTTGATTTTAATTTGAATGGACAAAAATATGCTTTGTTTAAAAAACAAGGACATTTCTAAATGGCCCAAAACATTTGAATGGTAGTGTATTTTTATCTTCAACTTGTATATGTACATTTATGTTAGTTAATGACTAACAGTTGAAGATTGCCTGTTGAACGGTTGACATCGTAACACAAACATATCTGGGTCCAAGGTAATGTTTGAATAAGCACAATTTTACTGCCTAGGTTCTTTAATAATTTCTTAGGTACTATCTTAAATATTTTTTTTTCCTTGATTCCTGTAGGCTCTGAGCCCTGACATCTACAGAGGCATCTATAAGCAAGACCATCCAGATCCTGCTGCAGCATATGCAGATGATGTCAAAAATCTTATTCAGAAAGCCCATGAGAATGGCCAGAAGGTACAAAATAATACATATTCTCATGATATGCATCAAACTAACCTAGAGCGTCTAATGTTGGCACAGACATTGGAAATATCTGAGAATTACAGGTCGTTATTGCTGAACTTAATATGTGGAAGTTGATCTGTTGTTACCTGGTTGCAATAATTCTGAAAATGAACACAATTCTTAAAGCACATTATCAAATTCAGACTGAATGAGAAAAATGTTCTTGTAACAAACAACATTTCTCATTGTGTTGCAAAAACTATTGCTTAATCCTTTTTCCTGCATTTATTTCTCTGATTTGTTTTTCTTTTACCCATTTTTGAGGAGGCATTTTTTTTCAATGCGTTTTTTTCCTGTTCCCTTACTCCATCCATTTTCCCACTTCCTGCTGATGAGAAGCATCCTCACAGCATGATGCTGTCCCCACCATAGTATGGATGGTGTGTGTAAAGGCTTGGGCAGTGTTTGCGCCACTCAAGGTGCTTTGAGCTTTGGCCATAAAGCTATATCACAGCATATATAATAAATTGTTCTCTTCTGATTGCTCCCACTCTTGTGCTTTCTGTAAATTTCCAGATGCTTTCAGGGGTTACTTTTTAACAACTTTCTTGCTACCCTGCAATACAACAGATAGTTGTGACATGATAGTATGGTGTGTGCGTAAAAAGATGAGGCAAAAAGGAAGGAAAACAAAAACCAGGAATAACGTTCAAAAGGTCTCTTATACTTGGACAATTATCAGACAGAAGTGCCGTGATTAATCAAACACTTAAAAAAACAACTGATCAGTGATAGGAAACAGAAGCATCCTCGGGGTCTCCAGACAGTGGTGAGTATGCCGGGAAAAGAGACATAAAAGGTGGGTGAGATGTTGGTAGGGGTGTGAGATGCAAGGTGTACGAGAGGTCATTTACCTTCTGGAGGACACAGAATGGAGCCACATACCGGGGCTCATGCTTAGACTGAGGTCCCTCATGGACAACCTCACTTGGTACCCGGGGTGTCACTCTGCTGCCGGTCTGTCTGCTCAGGTGTAGTATTCACCCAGGTCACCAGCTGGCTGCGCACTTTGTGTATGTCTGTATCAATATCCCAAGAGACAGGACCCACAATGCAGGTGGGAATGACTCTCGGTAGTTTTGCCCCTTGGTCGTGTAGAAGGGTCTGTGCGTCCGCCCTGACATTCTTGATACCTGGGCGGTACGTCAGGGTGAACGGGAAATGCTTGAAGAAGAGGGCCTGGTGGGGGATGAGGTGCCGAGCTGCCCTGACCTATTCCAGGTCTGATAGTCGATCAGAATAGTGAACAGATCCTGGGTGCCCTCCAGTCAATCTCGCTACACCTCCAAGCCAATTTCATCGCCAGTAGCGTCTGGTCACCCATGTCGTAGTTCCTCTTGCAACAGAAGTAGGCACAGGGGTGTAGCCTGGGCAGTTCCCGTGCTTCTGGGAGAAACCAAACCCAACCTTAGACGTGTCCACATCGATCGTGAAGGGCTTGAGTGGGTCCGGAGGTTTCAGGAGTGGTGCTGCGGCAAACCTGCCCTTCAGATTGAGAAATGCCTTCTCTGCACCTGGGATCCAACGGAGGCATTGAGAATTACCTTACAACAACGTGAGTGGCACTGTGATGGTGCTAAAGTCATAGATGAACCGGCGGTAGAATTTGGCAAACCCAATGAAGCTGTGGAGTTCCTTGATGTTCTTTGGGGCTGGCCAAGATCTTACTGCCTCCACCTTAAGCTCTTCCATGAGTACACCTTGGAAGGAGACGGTAGGGGTGTGGAACATGCACATTTCCCTTTTTGCATGTTGGCGGTGCATTTGGAGACGTTGCAGAACAGCACAGACGTGGGCCATGTGTTTCGGGTATCTTCGGGAGTAAATAAGAATGTCATCTATGTAAACCACTATGCATCTTCCCATCATATACCGGAATACCCTGTTAAAAAATACCTGAAATACTGCAGGCGTGTTGGTTAGGACACACAGGATTAAGAAATATTTATAGTGGCTGCTCAATGGTTGATAGGTAGCTGTACTTTACTGTGATGGCATTCAGTCTGTGATGGTTGATGCACGGCTGCAGCCTCCCCCTTCCTTTCACGTGATAAGAAGAAGCTGCCTGGAAGCAGGGGAGGTGAAGTGCCGGATGTGTCCCAGCTCCAGCATCTATTTGATGTTGGTGTCCATCATTTGGTTTTCGGCCGCTTAGACCGGGTGCATCCTGTTCCAGGGAGGCACAGTCTCTGTTAAGATGTTTATGTGGCAGTCCCTGGAGTGGTGGGAAGGGAGACCCCTGGCTTTGTTGCTGGAGAACACCTAGTTCAGGTCCGCGTACTCCGGCGGGATGTTGACTGGGAGGGCACCCTAAGGGCTTTCCACTGTTGTTGCGCCACACATGATGGTCAGGCAGGTCTTCCTGATCCCTGTTGTCCATCCCAGAATCCTCTGTTTGCTGCAATCTTCTGATGACAGGGTGACAGGGTGTATGGATGACATGATCACCAGCAACTCCAATCTCTACTGACGGCAGCCGTTGATGGTGAGCGTTATAGGGTAACGTGGGTAAAGGAGCCATTCCCCACCAGACAGAAGCCTGAGCAGAGCGATAAGGGGCTGGTTTATGAAGCTCCTTGCAGCTCTGGAGTCGATCAGTGCTGTAGAGGGGTGAGATGAAAAACAACCAGACAGCACAACTGGACAACAGAAAGGCTAGCGATGTTGCATAGATGTAAGGCACCCACTGTTCCCAATTGTACTGTTTTGGTACTCACCTCTTTTCTGCTCCATGTCTGGGTCAAGGAGCACCCCTTATGGAAGTGTCCCTTCTCTCCACAGAACAGGCACTGTCCCTGACGACTCTGGCATTTTCTCCTCCTCAGGGATGACAGCTCCATGGGCTCAAGTTCCGGCTCCATCTGGGAGGGTAGGAAATGGGGACGATGTGCCAGGCTGTCTCAGACCCGAATCTGCCCATCGATTGTGATAGCCTAGGCAACGAAAGCATCCAGACGGAAGTGGTGATGCATATCACCTCCATTTGGACCTCAATCCAAAACCCCTTGCGGAAGACAGTCCTTAGAACTGGTTCATTCCATCCACTGGATGCCGCCACCATCAAGAACCTCAGGGCATTTTCCGAGGCTGAGCTGTTACCCTACTTCAGGTGCAAAAGCCACCCACCCCAAACCCTATCCTCCGCAGAATAGTAAAAAAGTGCTGGGAATTGTGCTATGTAGATGGGAAACACTATCCCACAATACGCTTGCCCTCTCAAAAGCACATCCAGTGAGAAGGGAGATAATCACAGACACCCTCTCATAGTCGGAGACCAGCTGGTCCCCAAAATATAACTCACATTGAAGAAGGAACCGGGACAATCCTCCATGTTGCAAAACTCTCCAGAAAACTAATTTCAGCCGCTTATACCCGCGATCTAGTTATTTCGGTCATGACCCAGCCTTCCTGACCATTGCCCGGTATAGTAAGAGCTTTGCCTTACGGCTCAGCTCTCTTTTCATCAAAACGGTGATGCAATAATGCCCCCGCTGCTCCGATTCTCTGGCGAATCTCCTGCTCCATTTTTCCCTCACTCGCGAACAAGACCCTGAGATACTTGAACTCCTTTACATGGGATAAAACCTCATTCCCTACCCGGAGGAGGCACTCCATCAGTTTCCTGATGAGAACCTTGGCCTCAGATTTACAGGTGCTAAACCTCATCCCAACCGCTTCGCACTCGGCGGTGAACCGGTCTAGTGAGTCCTGGAGGTCACAGACCAATGATGCCATCAGGACCACATCATCTGCAAAAAGCAGCGATAAAATCCCCAGCCCACTGAACTGTAAACCCTCCCCACCCCGACTGTGCCTCGATATCCTGTCCATAAACATTACAAACAGGATTGGTGACAAAGCGCAGCCCTAACAGAGGCCAACCCCCATCTGTAACGAGTCTGACTTACAACCGATAACCTGAACACAGCTCTCACTTTGGACGTACTGGGATTAGATAGCCCTAAGAAGGGACCTCCTCACCCCATACTGTGGGAGGTGCTGTGGGAGTATCTCCCAGGGGGCTCGGTCTTACGCCTCCTGCAGATCCACAAAGCACATGTAGACCAGATGGGCATATTCCCAGGCCCCCTCCAGGATCCTTGCAAGAGTAAATAGCTGGTAAATTGTTCCACTAACAGGACAGAATCCACATGGTTCCTCTTCAATCTGAGGTTCGACTATCTGCCGAACCCTCCTTTCCAACACCTTTGAGTAGACTTTCCCAGGGAGGCTGAGTAGTGTGATAACTATAATTCGCAAACACCCTCTGGCCCCCCTTTTTAAACAGGGGAACCACAACCCCAGTCTGCCACTCCTTAGGCACTGCCCCCGACTCCCACGCGATGTTGAAGAGGCGTGTCATTCAAGACATCCCCTCCACATCCAAAGCATTGAACATTTCTGGATGAATCTCGTCAATCCCCGGAGCTTTGCCACAATGTAGCTATTTAACTACCTCAGTGACTTCTGCCAAGGAGATTGACGATGCTTCCCCATCAGCCTCCAGCTCTGCCTTTACTAAAGAGGGTGTGTTAGTGGGATTGAGGAGTTTCTCATAGTGTTCCTTCCATCACCCCAATACCTCTTAAGTTGAGGTCAACAGTGCCCCCCCCCCCACTGTACACAGCTTGGATGGTTCCCTGTTTCCCCCTCCTGAGGGGGTGGACGGTTTTCCAGAAACACCTTGGTGCTGACCAAAAGTCCTTCTCCATGGCTTCCCCAAACTCCTCCCACACACGCTGTTTTGGCTCTTTCACAGCAGAGGTCGCAGCCCTTCAGGTCTGCCGGTACTCTGCAACTGCTTCTGGGCTCCTCTGGGATAACATATCACAGAAGGCCTTCTTCTTCAGTCAGAAGGCTTCCCTGACCACCGGTGTCCACCAAGGTGTACGAGGGTTACCGCCCCTTGAGGCACCTAAGACCGTTAGACCACAACTCCCTGCCGCAGCTTCGGCAATGGAAGCTTTGAACATTGACCACTCAGTTTCAATGCCCCCAACCTCCACAGGGATGTCAGAAAAGCTCCGCCGGAGGTGTGAGTTAAAGATCTTTCGGGCGGTGGCCTCCTCCACATGTTCCCAGTTCACCCGCACTACCCATTTGGGTTTTCCCGGTCTGTCGAGAGTCTTTCCCCACCCCCTGACCCAACTCAGCACCAGATGATGATCGATTGACCTCTCTGCCCCTCTCTTTACCCGAGTGTCGAAAACATGCAGCCTCAGATCCGATGACCCAATCACAAAATTGATAATCGACCTTCGGCCTAGGGTGCTCTGATACCACGTACACTTATGAGTATCCTTATATTCGAAAATGGTGTTCGTTATAGATAATCCATGACTAGCACAGAACAAAAAACAACCCTCAAGTTCAGATCAGAGGGGCCGTTTCTCCCTATCACGCCTGTCCAGGTGTCTCCACCATTGCCCAAATGCGTTTAAGTCCCCCAGCAGAATTATGTCCCCTATTGGAGCCCCGTACAGATTTATGGTCTCCAAGGCTAAATAATCCGAACTGCTGTTCGGGGAATACGCACAAACAACAGTCAGAGTCCCCCCCCCAAACCCATAGGCGTAGGGAGACGACCCTCTCATTCACCGGGGTAAACTCCAACATAGCGGCACTCAGCTGGGGGTTTATGAGTATCCCAACCTCAGCCTGGCCCCTCACACCCGGAGCAACTCCAGAGAAGAATAGAGTCCATCCCCTATTCAGGAGTACGGTTCCTGAACCGAGACTGTGTGTGGAACTAAGCCCCACCAGAGCTAACTGATAGCGCTTCACCTCTGCCACAAGTTTTGGATCCTTCTCCCACAGAGAGGTAACGTACCACGTCCCCAGAGCCAGCCCATGCCACCCAGGCTTGGTCCGTCGAGGCCCCCAGTCTTCACTACCACCCATACAGCAACGCACCCGACTCCAGCGGTTCCTCCCATGGGATGGAGAGGGGGTGCCTCATCACTTTTTCCGGCTATGCCCAACCAGGCTCCGTGGCAAACCCAGCCACCCGCCTGCAAGCTTTTCTCTAGGCCTGGCTCCAGACGAGGGCCCCAGGCTTCCTCGGGGCAGGGTCACTCCTCCTCTTCCTCGTTTTGTCAAAGGTTTGGTTTGAACCATTCCTAGTCTGGCTGCTCCCCTGAGACCACTTTGCCATGGGAAACCCTACCAGGAGCACTAGGCCTCAGACAACACAGCCCTCAGGTTAATAGGGACACGCAAACCTCTCCACCACGATAAGGTGATGGTTCCCGGAGAGGTACCAAACTAACATTTATACATTAAGTTAGCGAACGTCAGCTAATGTTAATCTGCTTTTACTCCTGCTTCGTATATATGCAACGTTCTGCTACAGTACCAGAGTTTTTACAATAAGGTTATGTTGCATTAGCTACCTAGCTTTAGTTAATGCTTTTCTAACGTTACTAACTACAGTACAATTTTTAGATTCACTAGCGTCATGGCTGGGACGCCTACAGGAATCCCAGGGCACGGGACAACATTTTACGTTTAGGACCTAAACCACAGGCCAAAACATTTATAAATAGCAAAGATGTTACTGTTCATAAAACAGGTTATAAATGTTTTTTGATTAATATTTTAGCTAGGTAGTACTAAATACCAAGATTGACTGACTAATAAATAATTATATTTAAGCCAACCAAATGGGCCCCCTGAAGACCTGGGCCGGGGACAACGTATCCGGTTGTCCCCCCCGTCAGCGTCACTGCATCCTGGTGAAAACTTGTTTTTACGTCCACTTCCCCAACTAGCGTTAGCATTAGCAAAGGTGGAGGTTTTCACCAGTGAACTGCTGAAACTTTAACAAAAATATTGAACTTGCCAGACATAGAATATCTTTGAGGAACTTGTGATCTATATGTACCAATCTAGTGTCAGAAAATATCCAAAAGCTCTTGAGTGCATCTTAATTCTATGTTTACATCTTGGCTAAAAGTGGATGTCACACCTGTTCACAGGTTCATAGACCTGGGACATGCCAACATATTTCTTCTAACTGTGTGTTTCTGTAGAGGGGACTTGATGTTGGCTCAAATTTGCTCTTCTCTTATGCAGATTGCAGCTTTCATTGCAGAGTCACTGCAGAGTTGTGGTGGCCAAATCATCCCCCCTGTGGGCTACTTCCAGAAAGTGGCACAGTATGTAACACTACGACACCCATTTACACCTGGTATAATTATATATTAAACCATGGTCACATAAATATATAATTAGAAGTAAGAATGAATAACATGTATTGTGATCGGAGATCTGTCTAATCAACCAATCCCACCTTACTGTACCTACTGTAACTGCACCCAAATAAAGTCTGTACATATGATACATTTTTTTTACCACAAAATATTTTATCAATCCCAGATAAAGCAAATGAATGGACCCCATCTTATTAAGCACATGTATCCTGCGTATATTTTGCTCTCTGGTCAGACACAATATGTCATGTCAAACTCATTTTGGCCAGACAAGTCAGATACACAGGCTACATATTATTGTTTAAGATATTGGGTTATTTTTTGCTTGCTCGTGTGCTTTTCAGCCACTTGCGTACTGACAAAAAAATGCCTGTTACACACACAGAAAGTGCACTGTTTTGGATTAACAGGGAATTTGAAATGCATTTTCCTGATCCAACCTTTTCTATGAAAGAGGATGAATTGCATTTGATACAGTGTTTTGCTGCATTGTTAAATTAGCAAATATTTATATTGTTTTATATCTGTTAGGGTATAAGGTTAGCATTGTGTTACTGTGTTGCATGATTTGTTATTTCCTAACCATAACAGGCATGTCCACAATGCTGGCGGCCTATTTATTGCTGACGAGGTTCAAGTGGGCTTTGGACGTGTTGGCACCCACTTCTGGGCCTTCCAGCTTCAGGGAAAGGACTTTGTGCCTGACATTGTCACCATGGGTAAACCCATTGGCAATGGACACCCTATATCATGTGTGGTCACAACAAGAGAGATAGCGGAGGCCTTTAGGGACTCTGGTATGGAATACTTTAACACGGTAAGAGGATTAGAATCCAAAAGATATAGAGTTAAATACACTACCGGTCAAAACACCTACATTTTTCAGTTTTTCATTGAAATTCACAGTTGAATTTATTAAATCATACAGCAAATAAACAAATGGAGACAATAGCATTATCTCTATAATGGTAATCAAATATAGTTTTATATGTTCTATATTTCTGGAATTTTAATCACCATATTGGCAGTCAATAAAAGATAACATAACTCTGATATAGCTCCACACCCACAGTGTTATTTTGCATAATAGAATCAGTTTGTATGATGTTCAGTTCCCGATTTATTAGATTATTTAGGTATTTACATTGACTTAGATGTTCAGTTCAACAGTTGTCCTGTTTCAAAAAATTTCAAAGATTGTTAAATTGCAACAGTGTGGGGGGTGGTATCGGCCAATTTATCGTCTATCTGCTTTCTTGCTCCAAACTATCGTTCTTATATTGGCCTTTAAAAAACACTTATCGGTTGACCTATACATCGATAAGTATTATGGTGTTCTTGAAGCTGTTGTCCTGTGAGCCGACTATCTGCATGTTGTTGACTCTCAGAAATGTTACTTCTGATTCTGTTGTGGATTCTGTTCTGCCATACCTCTTCCTATCAGAGTTCCCTCCAGTTGCCTTCTGATGGTGTAGGAAACTGTACTCACTGACACCTAGACTTTCTTTGCAATTTCTCTAAAGGAAAAAGCTACACTTAAGTGTAAAAATGATCTGTCTTCATTTATTAATAGCCTAAGTCTTTTTATTCTGAAATTAAAAAACTATTTCCTGCTGTAAACAACTTTCCAACTACTGCTTAAGAAAGTGTGGCAACACAGTCTGTTCTAACACTGCTTTTTTAGAGTCAGAGGGTTTGTAAGTAATCAACAAAATTTGGGACACCTGTGGGAATTGTTAGCATCATGTTTCAAGGCTTTATTTATTTCCATGCATTCAGAACAGCTGTAATTTGTTAACCTTTTACCTGTACCATTTCAGGTCATTTGCTGGACTGCTTCAATTTTAATGGAAACAGGAAAAAGTGATTGAAAAAGGGGTGTTCTAAAACTTCTGACCTGTAGTGTATTTACATATAAATGTTACCATATCTTGTTGCAGATTTAAGGAGTGATTGGTAATTAGCAAAAGAGCAACAGCTAACTTATTGTAAAATGAATGTCAATAAGCTGTAACTACTTAGCCATATGATTGGTCTAATTCCTTAAAATAATTATCTTACAGTTTTACATTATATTTCTTGTTACCTGGATTTCCCAGTTTGGTGGTAACCCTGTGTCTTGTGCAATTGGCCTGGCTGTTTTGGACGTGATCGAGAAAGAGGATCTACAAGGCAACGCGCTACGTGTAGGGCGTTACCTGATGCAACTGCTGGAGCAGCTGAAAGAGAAACATCCACTGGTGGGGGATATTAGGTAAACACACACTTTAACACTCCCCCCATCAAATATTTAAACAAAAACATTACATGTTTGATGAAACATTTAACACAGGATACAAAGAAAACCCACAGGTAACAGAAGAATAAAAGGCAGCTCTGGAAAAAAAGACTGTGTGATTGCTTCAAAGAGCACAATATCATGACACTTGAACCTAAATGAGCTGCATGGTCGAGATGCCAGAAAGAAGCTGTTATGCGTCAATGCTACTAAAAAGCCTGGTACGATATGCCTGACAACCCCTTGACATGTGTCACAGTTTGTTGCACACTGTAATTTGGAGTGGGTAGACCAGAGCTTTCACAAACATAAGCTCTATTTTTGGAGAGGGGTCAACAAGGCCTACTGGTGCTGGTCATATAATTAATTTCAGTAATTCCATTCAAAAAGTGATGTTTAGAGTCATTCCACACAGACTGATATATTTCAAGTGTTCATTCCTTTTAATTTTAATGATTATGATTGAGAACTAATGAAAACCCCAAAATCAGTATATCAGAAAATTAGAATATTGAAAACACCTGGTGGCACACTCTAATCAGCTAAGGAACTCAAAACACCTGCAAAGGCCTTTAAATGGTCTCTCAGTCTAGTTCTGTAGGCTACACAATCGTGGGGAAGACTACAGACTTGACAGCTGTCCAAAAGACGACCACTGACACCTTGCACAAGGAGGGCAAGACACAAAAGGCCATTGCTAAAGAGGCCGGCTGTTCACAGACCTCTGTGTTCAAGCACATTAATAGAGAGGCGAAGGGAAGGAAAGATGTGGTAGAAAAAAGTGTACAAGCAATAGGGATAACCTGGAGAGGATTGTGAAACAAAACCCATAAAAAATGTGGGGTAGTTTCACAAAGAGTAGACTGCAGCTGGAGTCAGTGCTTCAAGAACCACCACGCACAGACACAAGACATGGGTTTCAACCTTGAACTCTTGAACAAGACAGCGTCAGAAGCGTCTCGCCTGGGCTAAATAAAAAAGGGACTGTACTGCTGCTGAGTGGTCCAAAGATATGTTCTCTGATGAAAATCAAGGTCCCAGAGTCTGAAGTAAGAGAGGAGAGGCACATAATCCACGTTGCTTGAAGTCCAGTGTAAAGTTTCCACAGTCAGTGATGGTTTGGGGTGCCATGCCATGCCATGGGGTTTTAAGGTCGGGTGTTTTGTGAAAGCACTTTGCGACAACTGCTGATGTAAAAAGGGCTTTATAAAATAAATTTGATTGATTGATTGATTGATTGATTGATGTCTTCTGTTGGTTGGTCCACTGTGTTTTCTGAGGTCCAAGGTCAACACAGTCATCTACCAGGAAGTTATAGAGCACTTCAAGCTTCCTGCTGCTGACCAACTTTATGGAGATGCAGATTTAATTTTCCAACAGGACTTGGCACCTGCACACAGTGCCAAAGCTACCAGTACCTGGTTTAAGGACCATGGTTTCCCTGTTCTTAATTGGCCAGCAAACTCGCCTCACCTTAACCCTATCGAAAATCTATGGGGTATTGTGAAGAGGAAGATGTGATACCCCAGACCCAACAATACAGAAGAGCTAAAGGCCACCTGGGCTCTCAGAACACCTGAGCAGTGCCCCAGACTGATCGACTCCATGCCACGCCGCATTGCTGCAGTAATTCAGGCAAAAGGGGCCCCAACAAAGTATTGAGTGCTGTACATGCTAATACTTTTCATGTTCATACTTTTCAGTTGGCCAACATTTCTAAAAATCCTTTATTTGTATTGGTGTTAAGTAATATTCTAATTTTCTGAGATACTGATTTTGGGGTTTTCATTATTTGTCAGTTATAATCATCAAAATTAAAGGGAATGAACACTTGAAATATATCAGTCTGTGTGGAATGACTGTAGACAATATGCAAGTTTCTCTTTCTGAATTGAATTACTGACATAAATCAGCTTTTTGATTATATTCTAATGATATGACCACCACCTGTATAGTGAACAGAATACCATCCCCACTGTGAAGCATGGTGTTGAGCTCTAAAGGCATGGAGATTCTTGTGAAAATGTATGGAAATATGAATGCAGCATGTTATCAGAAATTACTGGCAAACTATTGGCATTCTTCTGCACAAAAGCTGCGCATGGGACACTCTTGGACTTTCCAGCACAACAATAACCCTAAGCACAAGGCCAAGTTGACCTGCCGGAATTGCCCCTCCCCATTCGGCTGAATGTGGATTGTTTGGGCTTCCTCCTCCTCCTCCGTGTTCCCTGGAGAGAAGTGGGTGTTGACACCCTGGCGGTGAAGGACCAGTTCTTCTCCGCCATCTCGGTTGCGGCACGGCAGCTGCCCATTCATTCTGGTGCCCACGCCTGAGGAGGGGGTGGACATTTTCGAGACCGCCTGCTGGACACGGTCACCTCGCTCGATGCAGAGCAAGGCACCAGAGGTCCCCTCCCTGCGTAAATATGCAAAGGAGGCGTGGGGAGACCTGTTTATGACACGTGGTTCGGTCAAGTCCAACCTCACCTTTACCGCGGTAGAGGAGAGGTTGGAGTCATTGGCCAGGGGTATTCCGTCATTGGAGGAGGCCCTGGCTACATCTCTGGTGCTGAACCTCAGCAACTGGAGCGACAAGTGCCTGGCCCTGTCATCCATCAAAGACCAGGTCGTGGTCAGAGAAGCTGTACGCTCTGTTGGTGCAGTCCCTCGTGGCCTGACTCAAGCCAATTCCCTGTCGGCTGGCACGGTGATGGCTACGTCGGTGGTGCAGGACAGGCACCTCTGGCTGGCACTGACGTCGCTAAAGAAGCCTGAGAAGGTTCCTTTTTTGAACGCTCCTCTGCAGGAGGACGCGCTTTTTGGCACCACTGTCACAGAGGCTTTGGTGTGCCAAAAGCAGTGCCGGGAGGAGCATAGCAGGCTAGGATTCCTATTGCCGGTTCCTGCTTCCTCCTCGGTGCCGAATGTCTCTCTTGAGGCTTCGAGGTCTCAGAAGCCTGGGGGTCGACTTCACCGGTGCCACTAACAGCGCTCGGCCAGGGCGGCAGGAGCTTCGGTGGAGCCTGGTCGTCTGGTGCAGCGTGAGGGGATAGACCCTCGCCTCCCACGGCCCTCTCCTCCGAACTAGGGCATCCGGAAGTTTGCCCTGTTAAAAAAGAAGCACTGCACTTGACATTTTGGGGGGGAGTGTCCCTCGGATGCTTCCCCACTCTGTGTGCATTTGGTGGGGGGGCTCCTCTGTTCCTGTGAATAAAGTTTTGTGTGAACCTTATTTATCGGTGAGTGAGCCTTTATTTCAGACGCCTGTTGCAGGCATGGCTAGGTCAGGTGAGCGGTCTCCTTGCCATCGGTCTCTGACTGAGGGAGACCGACTCCATGAGTTTGTGGCTTCCATTCCTACCACTGCCGAGGTGGCTGGTGAGCACGTGGGCAGTTTTAGGTGGATTTGCTGCTGCTTTTCAGGCGGGTTCTATGTTACTGCGCCTTCTGTGGATGGGCAGCTCAGCCCAGGTGGCGCAGGTGTCTTCCCCTCCCTTTCTGGTTGGCCCCCGCCAGGGTCAGGTTGGCTGTTTGCGGACGGCCCTCCCGTGGCGGTTGGGGCGGCGGACACATACAATCAGTTAGCCATGGAACCCCAGCTGCGCGCTCGCCGGCTCTCTCTGTTCTACTCAGAGTGACATTGGCTATGCCTGCTACCAGACGTGTTGGACAGGACTCTGAGAAAGGGTTATGTGCTGAAGTTACACTTCCTGCCTCCCCAGTTCTAAGGTGTTGTGGAGACTGTTATGGTGTCTCTGGTGAAGGTCGCTGCCCTGCAGGGAGAGATTGCTGACCTTCTGGAGAAGGAGGTGATGTCCGTGGTCTCATTGGGGCAGAGTGAGCGGGGGCTGTATTCCCCCTACTTCCTGGTGCCTAAGAAGATGGGAGGCATGAGGCAGATTTTGGACCTGCGTGTTCTGAACAAATGCGTGTCAAAAAGTCAGTTTCACATGCTCATTACGAAGCGTCTCCTGGAGTGTGTTCATCAACCTGAAGGATGCTTACTTCCATGTCCCGATCCTGCCGTGCCACAGAAAGTTCCTGCGGTTTGCCTTTCAGGGTCAGGCATACGAGTACACTTTCACCAAGTGCATGGAGGCGGTTTTGTGACCACTGATGGGTCAGGGTTCTGGCCTACCTGGACGATCTGTTGGTGTTGGCACACTCGGCAGAACAGGCCCGAGGTCACACTTTCCGGTTGGTGAGTCAGCTAACTTGCTTGGGTTTTGCAGTGAACTGGAAAAAGCGCCTCAGCCCAGCCAACTAGGGTTTTTTCTGGGGCTCCAGCTGTCCACAGTGGCTGTGAGGTGTCCAAAAAGGCACAGAGAGAGGCTACTCTGCAGGCCCTGGACCATGTCCAGCCGTTGCAGAAGTTGTCGGTTTTCTCCATCATATCGCTGCTGGGCGGGACATGCCGGTCATATTCAGTCAGAGGGGTGTGGTCTCCGTTGGAGCACCACATCAACTGGCTGGAATTGGACACGATCTGACGCGTGCTGCTGCACTTCGCATCGGCCCTGCAGGGTCGGGATGTGTGGGTGTGGTCAGACAACCGTACAGCGGTTGCGTATGTAAACAGGCAAGGCGGGGTCAGGTGTCTTCCCCTCCACCTGTTGGCGGTGCAGATCTGGGAATGGGCACAAGTGCATCTTAGGTCTCTGAGGGCGCTGCACATTTCCTGGGCGCCAATTTGCTGTCTCGAGGGGGTCCCCGGGACGACGAGTGGCGCCTTCACCCCGACATTACAAAGCATTGCATACCGGGAGAAAAGTTGCCAAAAAATCTGAGCAACTTCGATCAAACTCACCTACCCCATGTGTTCAACCAGCAAATGCACAGCCAACTGATATACCATTGCAAATTGTGATTTTTCAAACGATGAGATATCCTGCAGAAATATAGCAATAAATAATGTCAGCAGCTGTCTGCCGCTCCTTCTAGTTAACTAACACTGTATCTATGTTGTGTTTGCACATGAATTGTAAATAATTTGCCTTGATAAAATGCTGTTCCATCATTGCAAATTTACTGTTATTTTTGATAATTTTTAAAAAGTTTTATTCATTCACAATATCAGATACTATTTCTGATTATTAAAATTGTGTAAATCGTAAATCACAGAATATGTTATATATTGTAGGCATAGCTGTGGGAAGAGCTTGTGCCGGGGATGCTGTAGCCCCCCGGACACAGCCTCAGTACCGATTGACATGATTCCGGTAGTCTGTTTTTCAGTCGGCGAGATGTGCATAATTTCAGCCAATGGGCCTGCTTCGTCAGAGGTGCTTGGTAAGAATTAAATTCCATAGCACTCCCTGCCCAAATCATCTTCCCTCAGATATTGTTGTAGGTGCCTAAAATAGACCCTTATTTTCTAGTTATACTTTGCACAATTAAACGTACCTCACACAAGAAGGGAACTGCATTGTAGTGTTGTCAGAAGGAAGCCTTTTCTATAACCTCATCACAAAATTCAGCATGAAGTGAGCAAAAGCACCTTGACAACTCGTCAGGAATGTCATTATATACAGAAGCATTTTATTCAATTAAAACAAATAGATTAGGCCCTCATCTATGGATTTTCTTGACTAGTAACACAGATATGATCTGTTACTCAAACAAACCTCTGACATTTTTGTATATATCTTGCATTTATTATATATTGTTCAATGTAATACAGTCCCCTCCAAAAGTATTGGAACATCAAGGCAAATTCCTTTGTTCACTGAACACATTTGCGTTTAAGATCAGAAGATAAGTTCAGAATTTCAGCTTTCATGTTCTGGTATTCACATCTAGATGTGTTAAACCACTCAGGACATACCACCCTTTGTTTGAACCCACCCATTTGTCAAGTGAGCAAAAAAAGTATTGGAACATGTGACTGATAGATTGCCCAGGTCTTGCCTTTCAGGTTGATTGTTCAAGCAATAAGCAGCTCTGCATGTCTTGTCTAAGTATCCATCCTTGGTTTAAACCTATAAAGACTGTATTTCTTGTTAAAGAGGATAAACCAACATGAAGACCAGAGAGCTGTCTCTGGTAGAAAAGCAAGCCATTGTCAAGCTTAGAAAATAAGGACAATTCACCAGAGCTATTAGACAAACATTGGGCACAGCAAGCACAACAATTTGGAATGTCCTGAACAAGAAAGAACTACTGGTGTACGGAGCAACATACATCGAACAGGTCAGCCAAGGAAAACAACAGGAGTTGATACCAAAAATGCCCCAAAACATCAGTAAGTGACATCACCAACGACCTCCACAGTGCAGGGGTGAATCACAATCCACTGTTCGAAGAATACTCAGAGAGCAGAAATATAGAGGCCACACCACAAGATGCAAACCACTCATCAGCAGTAAGAATCAGAAGGCCAGATTGAAATTTGCAAAGAAATACAGAGATGAGCCGCAAAAGAACTGGAACACAATGTAATGGACTTATGAGGCCAAGATTAATCTCTACCAAAGTGATGGAAAGGCCAAATTGTGGAGAAAGAAAGGAACTGCTTATGATCTGAAGCATACAAGCTCATCTGTGAAGCATGGTGGGGATAATGTCATGGCTTGGGCATGCATGGCTGCTTTTGGAACAGGCTCATTAATATTTATTGATGATGTAACTGATGATGGTAGCAGCATAATTAATTCAGAAGTGTACAGAAACATTTTGTCTGTCAATTTACTGAGAAATACATTGAAACTAATCGGGAGGACGTTTTGCAGTAGGACAATGACCCAAAGCACACTGCCAACAAAACAAAGGACTTCATCAGGTGAAAAAAATGTAAAGGTTTTAGACTGGCCAAGTCAATCACCGGACCATAACATAACAGAGCATGCATTTCACCTCCTTAAAATGAGACTGAAGGGAGAAACACCCCCTAACAAACAAGAACTTAAAAAAGCTGCGGTAAAAGCCTGGAATAGCATCACAAATGAAGGATGCAACAGTTTGGTGATGTTGATGGGTCGCAAGCTTGATGCAATTATTGCAAGCAAGGGTTATGCAACCAAATATTAAATGTTATTTCCTTTAAGATTATTTGTTCCATTACTTTTGCTCACCTAAAAATGCTGCAGTCTAATACAAACTGCGATATATCCTAAGTTTTTTAACACATCTAGATGTGAATACCTGGAAATGAAAGCTGAAATTCTGAACATACTATCTTTTGATCTTGAACCAAAATGTCTTCAGTGACCATCAAAAACAAAGGAATTTGCCTTGCTGTTCCAATACTTTTGGAGGGGACTGTAAGTGCAACAGTTATTGCCCCACAAAACAATTGTCTAAAACAGTGAGGCAGTTAACAGTGATCAATCAGACAGCATATTTATGTATTGGCAAGGCTTAACAGCTAATGAGGTTGCTTGCCTGTGAACATTACATTATGTTAATGTTGCTTGGGGATACTACTCGCATGCACATAAATTTACTACACGCTTCCACATAAAGGCTCCCAGGTCCATGGTGATTTTGGCCAGATTTCACATTTTAGGTACTAGAATCATTTCTGTAATGGATATAATTTATTATGATGTATCCTGGTGATCACATCCCCCTTGGCTACAATAAAAAAAAACATTAAAACAGACTACTGGGACACTATTTAGAAACTTCATCTCTTGGAATGGCAAAAAATGTTTTATGAAAAACATTTTTCTGATACATTCTGATAATTGTTTGGAAATATTTATGAAGTTCTGTTTGAATGTTATTTTCTGATATTTCCATGCCTTTATTGTCATATTACAGTGCTGTAGTCTGAAACAAATTAATAAAATAAATAACACAAAAATATAGGCACCCCAGAAATTTGGTTCTTCTACATAGAAATATAACATTATAAAATGAATTAGAAAGAAAATACATTCATCTGGATGTACGTACATTACACCAAACAGCCACTAGATCAATCAATCAATCAATCAATCAAATTTATTTTATAAAGCCCTTTTTACATCAGCAGTTGTCGCAAAGTGCTTTCACAAAACACCCGACCTTAAACCCCAAGGAGCAAACAACAGTAGTGTTGAACTTCAGTGGCTAGGAAAAACTCCCTATGAGAGCCGAAATTTAGGAAGAAACCTAGAGAGGAACCAGGCTCCGA
>JACXGJ010008684.1:0-26392 GCA_016801105.1 Esox niger
TGTGTGTGTGTGTGTGTGTGTGTATCTGTCTGTGTGTGTGTGTGTGTGTGCGCGGTCTAACCTCCAGGGTGGTGACACGGCCCTCACTCTGTCGCCGACTACGGCTGTTGGACGAGGAGGAAGAAGACAGTGGCAAAGGCAGCTCGTAGGAGGAGATCTTGCCAGTGTGCCAGTTGGTCCAGAAGATGCGGTTGGTCTTCACGTGCAGGTCCATGGCATCGATGCGAACGTCTGCGTTGCCCTGGAAGGTCTGCTCATAGCGCCAGTTGGGCATGCCAGGATCCAGACTGCGGATCTCGTTGTCATCGGCGATATAGAGCACCTGCCTACTGCTGTTCAGGTCTGGGGGCGGGGCGTTGGGGCAGAGCAGGGAGCGCGGGAAGGAGGGAAATTAAACACAACTTCGAAAGTCCATAAAAGAGTCAACGCATTCAAGCTGTCGCTTTCCTAAAGCGGTCAAACGTACTGTCAGCCTTGCAGGTGTCGTTGATCCTGGTGAAGTGTTTGTGGCAGCTACATTTGTAGGATCCCTTGGTGTTGTTACAAATGTGGGAGCAGACGCCGAACTGCTTGCACTCATTCTTATCTGAAAGAGGATCAGCGGACGGGAGGAGGAGGTTTGTTAAGCACCAAAGGATCTGACTGAGCAGCTGGACCACAAAATGAAATGTTGGCCTGTAAGTAACCCGGCATTTAGATGTTTGGCACGACACAACCCAGGTGTCTTTCATTATGAAACGTCAGTATGTGTGGCGTGAAGAGAAGTCCGGGGGAGTGACGAACCTTCACAGGTGTTGTGGCCGGTCTTCTGGAAGCCGGGTTTGCAGGAGCAGAAGGAGTCGGTCTTGTTGGTGACACAATGGGCTTCGTCCCCGTCACCACACAGGGTCCTGTTACTCCTGCAGTCATTCAGCTTGGTGTCTGCAGGATGACGCACACGCACACACACCAACACACGTGCACGCACGCACGCACACACACAAGTAAAAAGAACATGAAGGATACGAAGCGTGAACCCATTGTACGGTGAACAAAACCAGGACGGTGAACGGAACGCGCGTGCGCGAACACATCGGCGCGTTCTGTCGGTCAACCGGTCCGAACTCGGAGCACCTGTCTTGCAGCGCATCTCGTCTGAACCGTAGTCCTCACAGTCGTTGAAGAAGTTACAGCGCAGGTTGGAGCTGATGCACCTTCCGTTGGCACACAGGAACTCATCCTTCTCACAGGAAGGCTTGTCTGGGGGGGGCTCTGAAGAAAGACCCAGACCAGCTGTCACACAAGCATCCATTAAATAGCATAGTTGCATGCAAATGGCGGGGTGCTAATGGGGAAATCTGGCTAGCATGCGCTAGCAACGGGGGGGTCTGTAAAGGGGCCCAGTGGCCTGGCGAACTCACGACAGTGGAGCTCGTCAGACTTGTCCCCACAGTTGTCAACGCCGTCACACTGCTTGGACACCTGCAGACACACGCGGTCGTTCTGGCAGCGGAAACCCCTGGTGGGAGGGCACTGGAACATCCCTGAGAGCAATGAGACGTGGGGAGGGGTTAGGGGTCAAATACGGTTTTAGGATCCACTCCCTGTTCAGAAAATATTACACAGACAGAAACATATTGTGCTGCCTCAGGACATTCCTTTCACATCGCTGATTCGATCATAACTTCTGGACGCACGGTCAGGACACAGGCGCAGTCTTCAGCTCACTGTGTGTGAAAAAGCACTACTCACTGCACTCGTCGGGGTTCTCGTCCGAGTTGTCCCCACAGTCGTCCTCCCCATCACACCGCCAGGCCAGGGGCTTACACAGCGTGTTGTTACACTGGAAGTCCTCCTGGGGGCAGTGTCTCTCAACTAAGGAAAAGAGGGAGAAAGAGAAAATCCAGGCTGTCTATTATCTAAAGGACCTACCGAGGATGTTTATTATTTTCTTTGAAAGGGTCCCACATGCTCCCACATGATTTGAATAATTCAGAATTAGGTGGAGAAGGTTTAACCTCTGCCACTCTAAATTAGCGAGGTGACCCACGGCTGCACGAACAGCACCGGCCGAGACGGAGACACGCTCACCAGCAATGTGACAGCTCTCCTCGTCGCTGCCGTCCATACAGTCGGCGTCCGCGTCACAGCGCCAGCGGTTGGGGATGCAGTGGCCGTTCTTACACTGGAACTGTTCCGGGTCACACTTCAGGTCACAGCCGTCCTGGGAAACACGGCGACACAAAATAAAAGGCCTCAGACACGTCATTGGCAAAGTACTAAGGCTGCCTGCCGACGGGGGTGACGTGTTGTCAGTTGAGTAGGAGTCAGTGTCATCCGTGGCATAGACCGAACGCACAGCAATGACGGAGTCATGTCTGTTACCTCATCCGATCCGTCAGCGCAGTCATGGTCACCATCACATTTCCACCTCCCGGCGATGCAGCGTCCATTAGTGCAGGCAAACTCACTCTCCGAACACTGTCTGGGCACTGCAGAGACACGCACACGCACACACACAGAGACACGCACGCACGCACACACCCACGCGTGCGTGCACACACAGAGACAAACAGACACACATGGCCAAACATTAGGTCTACTGTATTGTAGGGCTTAGCTAGAAATGGCTTGCAACTATCTCATGGGGAAAGCACACAGAACGAGACAGGTCACAATACACAACAACGCATTGGGACACAGAGGGAGGACAAACAATGGCGGTCAACGGCTAGGTGACGAGCTGGGTTGAATGGACACAACTCCATGTTGAGATGAATAGCTGGAATTGACGTGATAACAGTAAATTGAACAATGTGTGTTTTCCCCCTGTTCCGCACAGACACACACACACACACACACACACACACGACCACACGCTCTCTAACACAAAACTGGACAGTAGAAAGACTCGCTTGGAGCCCTGCTTTGACCTGTCACTGTTTGAGAAGATGCCAAAGCGGAGGGCATTTGAAATGGATTCATCAGGCATATAAATGGTTGGGATGGGATGCGACAGGAATGCAGGAGCACAGTGACATTAGGTGTGACGAGACGGAGATGGTTGAACATGGAGACCTACCTCTGGGTCATGCACAGGTCAGTCAGTGGGAAATGAAACATAAACATTAGATGAGGTGAGATGCATCAGAGATGATATTAAAGGAGTTAAGGCCAAAACAAGTGAACTGACACTTATTCAGCTAAGACTGTGTGTGTTAGCTACAAAACAGACCGTGACGGACAAACAGCAAAAATGACAGACAGCCGGGCGCAGGAATCAAACAACGGACAGTGTATTTCGCTGGTCATACGGAGTGAGTTTCCAGCACACAACGCAATGGAACATCGTAGTGAAACTGGGCCAAGTGACATGAAGGGCTATTAGGACGGTGAGCGAGAGAACGGCTGGCCAGTAACCGTGACGACACAGGGACGACGGAAGAGACCCACCGCATTTGTCCTCGTCCGAGTTGTCCCCGCAGTCGTTGTCGTAGTCACACTGCCAGCGGCCCGGGACACAGCGGTTGTTCTTACAGCGGAACTGGTAGGGCTCACACGTCCTCTCATCTGAACACACACAGTGACACAACGACATGCAGTAGAGTTCAACGCTGGAACATTAGCCGTCTACGATCTCTTTCGATGTATAAACATGCGTCTGTGAAACATTACTAGGATCCTAACTGAGCCCTCGACACTGGAAATCCTGCTGCCAGTCACATGACTGAAATACTGAGCCACGGGTTGTAGAGCCAGATCATTAGCATAATATATGTTAATGATGACTGGCATCCTGACACGGTGGGTGGAGCTGTTTCTCTGTTGCCTAGGTGACAGGACAGAACACCCACCGCACTCCTCCTTGGGTTCGTCGGATGAGTCTCCACAGTCGTCCTCCCCGTCACACTTCCATCTGGCCGGGATACAGCGACCAGAGTCCTTACAGCGGAACTCATCCACGCCACACGTCATCTGGGCTGGAGGGCGGGACGGGGGAGGGGACACGGGAAACGAGGAGGGGGGAGGGAGGAGGGGGGAGATTGAGGCTTTGAAAGGCGACGGGAGCATGTGACACTGTCTTAAAGGGTTCTAAGTGACACATTTGGAGTGTAAGCCAGAACCTGCGGAGTGCAGTACAACAGAAACGTGGACCCAACACGGATATGGTCTCTGTGGCAACTCCAGAATAGTTCTTATGAAACACAGCAGTAGGATCTTACTGCAGTTGGCTGGTTCGTCCGATCCATCCACGCAGTCATTGTCACGGTCACACACCCACACACGAGGAATACAGCGCTTTGTGATTGCACATTGAAACTGGGTGGGTGCACACGTCACCTCAGCTACAGGGAGCGAAAACAGAAAGACAGGGTTACTAGACTGGGAGGAGACAAAGAAAAACCTATAACAACTATACTACAGAGATATAACAACCTATTACTATACTGCAGAGATATAACAACCTATTTCTTACTATACAACAGAGATATACTAACAACCGATTACAACTATACTATAGAGATATAACAACTTATTACAACTATACTAAAAGAGATATCAGAACAATCTATTACAACAATACCACATAACCTATTACAACAGGAACATAACAGCCTATTACAACTAAACTACATGGGTATAATAACTGTAGTAAGACCGTCCTGAGATGAGACAACTACAGTATCACCACAGTAAAGTATAAAGCATTCATACTTGTGTGTATAATAACATGCCTATACACATGTAATAAAGCATTAGTAGATGATAACGGGTTGTGGAACTCACGGCAGTCCTTTTCATCCTCTCCTTCTCCACAGTTGTCCTGTCCGTTACACCGGAAGATTCCTGGTATACAGCGACTGGGATGGGAGCACTTAAACTGACTGGGTAGACACACATGGATATCTGTAGAACAAGGACAGACAGACAGACACCGTCAGACAGACAGCCAGAGACAGGCAGAGACAGACAGAGACAGACAGACAGAGACAGACAGACAAACACCGTCAGACAGACAGAAACAGACCAAGACAGACAGAGAGAAGAAACTTGTCAGAACTGAGAGATATTATAAAACATGTGAAGAGGTAGAGGTCATGAAGTGGAGAGAGAGAGAAGGATGGAGATAATCAGAAGAAGAAAGAAAAGTTGAAAAAGGAAAACTGAAGGAGGGTCGAGATGGAGAGTGAGAGAGAACAAGGCTTTACCACAGTTGGCTTCATCAGAGTTGTCCTGGCAGTCATTGTCTCCATCACAGATGTACGCTGGGTTGGTACAGATGCCTGTACCACATTGGAACTGCCCTGGCCTGCACTTAAACTCAGCTGCAGGAATAACAGACAAGAAACCTGTTTTATAAACCATCTTATTGTTCACAGAGTAAAATTCACATTCATGCGCTTACTATACCAAGGTTTGGGGTTCCTCAATGGTTAAAATACATATGCATTTATATATGTTTACAGGAATCAGGGGGAAGTGCCTTGCTCAAAGGCACAGCAACATTCACGCACTTTGTTAGGTCAAGGATTGGAACCAGCGATGATTTGGTCACTGCCCTACCACTCTAATGGCAGGCCTGTCTAATCTGCAGTCACCGTACTTCTTTTCTGTGCTAATCTTAAGACGGCACACTCACGGCAGTCTGCAGGCTCATCGGAGCGATCCCCACAGTCATCCTCAGTATCACACTTCCACCAGAATGGAATGCATTTGTCGTTCTTACAAACAAACTGCAGCAGGAGAGACGAGAGAGGAGAGGAGAGAGGGGAGAGTGAGGGGAAAAGGAAGAGACAGCGGGTCAATTCAAGCTGTCGTAGTTCTGTTTGTAGTGTTTATGTAGTCTGTATGTAGTCAGTCTGTATGTAGTCAGTCTGTATGCAGTATTTATGAGTTCTGTATGTTTGGGAGGGAGGTTAACTGACGGGGGGTTCTGTATGGAGTTCAGTCTGTATGGAGTTCAGTCTGTATAGTTTTCATTCAGTTTGTGTAGTCAGTCTGCATCTCATGTTAATGTAGTCTGCGTGCAGTCAGTCTGTATGTAGTGTTCATGTAGTTTGTATGTAGTGTTCATGTGGTCTGTGTGTAGTGTTCATGTGGTCTGTGTGTAGTCAGTCTGTATGTTGTGTTCATGTACACAGTATGTAGTGTTCATGAAGTCTGTGTGTAGTCAGTCTGTATGCAGTGTTCATGTAGTCAGTCTGTATGTAGTGTTCATGTAGACAATAAGTAGTGTTCATGTAGTCTTTATGTAATCAGTCTGTATGTCGTGTTTATGTAGACAATATGTAGTGTTCATGTAGTCTTTATGTAGTCAGTCTGTATGTAGGGTACATGTAGTCAGTCTGTATGTCGTGTTCATGTAGTCTGTATGTAGTCAGACTGTATGTTGTGTGTAGATAAAAATCCTTCACTGACACCTCACAAGGCATAGAAGACCAATGGAATATTCCTCCCTTCACCAGAGACTCTGCTGCCCCCCCCGCCTCCCGTCACCCCCCCCCCCCAAACAGTGGTATCCTTCCTCACCTGGCTGGCGGTGCAGTTGGACATGCAGGTGCGTCCGTCGTTGGCCAGGTAGAAGTTGGTGGGACAGGCACACTTGTAGCCCCCCCCAGGACTGAGCAGACACAGGTTACTACAGCCCCCGTTGTCCGTCTGGCAGGGGTGGTTAGACACTGGAGCCAGGGGAGGACAAAGCAACCGTTTCAGTTGGAACGAACAGAAGCGCGGTCGCGGGCGCCTGCTGCCTGTGATGGTGCCTTACCCTCCGGCTGCCGGTAGGGGTGGTAGATGTGGATGTCCATGGGCCGGTGCAGGGTGGTGATCAGCGTGGTCTTGTTGATGCCCAGGGTCTTGTGGCAGCGGTTGATGGACTTGGTCTCCCAGTCTGTCCAGTAGATGTACTCCTCAAACAGGGTCATGGCGAAGATGTGAGGGATGTCCTGGGTCAGCACTGTGGACACAAACACTATATTAGTAGGACATGATATACCTGGCCACAACATGATCTGAAGGGAAACCACCACTGGTTATAACCTGTGTCTAAATCATCCTATTGGCTATGAACTGGGTCTAAATCTTCGTATTCGCTATAACTTGGTTCTAAATCACCCTATGGGCTATAACCTGGGTCTCAATCATCCTATTCGCTATCACCTGGGTCTAAACCATCCTATTGTCTATAAACTGGGTATAACTCATCCTATTCGATATAACATGGTTCTAAATCATCCTATGGCTTATAACCTGGGTAATAGTCATTTTTTTGTTTAGATTTGGAGTATTTTCTCTATTAAATTGACAACTGGACCATAATGATTTCACATTACTGCCAGTTACAAAAATGCCCAACGACCATAACAAGGACAATGGCATATTGAATAACGACAAAATAATGTGCTGCTTTATCTCTGGGTTATGCAATCAGAGCCATGCTTCATTAGGGCAGCCTTACGACTGTTACAGTCCTAACGGTTATGTGCTTATCGCCCCAGTTGAGAAGATTCCTCTTCATTAAACTTGCTTTGTTGTTATGGAGACACAGCTGCTTCAATGTCCTCTGCTCTAAAAGCCCAGTAACACACATGGAAACGCCCCTTACAGGGCATGTGTGGTATGGGTCCACGTAGCGACGCTTAGAACGGGCATGATGGGGCACACAAGAAAGCTTTCCTGACAGAAAGCAATGCAACAAAGCCTGTTTTCAAGTGGTAAGCCCATTTAAAGTTTCATTTATTTTAGGACGGTGGGGACATGAAAACTGATTTGTAAATATCAATGTCAGGTCAAAGGTTACAACTGCAACCAGGGAATGCCACCTGTGACTAGCTATGTCAACAATTCTGCCTTGATGACAGCTAGCACGCTAATTGCACTGTCTGCATACAAGCATTAATATTAAGGGGTATTACATATCCTTGGTTGAAAATGATACCCACATATACATTGTGTCAAACAGCACACCCTGCTACTGAGAAAACACAAATATAATTGCATTTGCAAGATTTAACAACCCAACCATTTTGTGTTGCGGGGCGGTACACACATATTGGGATGGCGGTATCTCAACAAGTCAGCTGAGATTCTAATCATTGCCTGCAGAATATATCCCGTCACCTGGCTGAGCCCCGAGGAGCTTGTCCTGTGATACTGGAGCTCAAAGGAGATGGCTGGATCCACATCGGGTGATCTTTGACCACGTTCTTATCTGAACTCAAACAGCCTGAGACTCAGCAAACACACTGACGCCATTGCAGACAGTCTGTGTGTGTTTGTGTGAGTGTGCCCGAGCCCGAGCCCAGCTTAATGAACTACAGGTGGGCTAGCACCATTGCACCACAACTCCAACACTGGCCAGGCTCTAATATCGACCACCAGAGAAATATATTTCCCACCAGGCAACGGAAAACAGCTTCGCCAGGTTTGGACAAATCCTACCGGACACGAACACGTAGCCCACCATTCTGTATCCCAACTCAACTGGAAAATCACCCTGCTGAAACCCAACATTGGGTTCCAGAAAAAATAACAGGTGCTTTAGCGTCACACAGAGGTTTGCGAATGTGAGGATTTTAAACGAGGAACAGCTCTGCGTGGCTGATTGGCCTCCAATATGGAGTACTGTCTTTCGTCTGGCAACAGGGCTTGGTATATTCGGACATCATTCATGTTTTCACTTTGCCTAAACAATAGACAACTTTATTTCCCTGTACTGTAACAGGGCTGTCTCCAGGACAACTGGAACCTCCACGTGGTCTTTCTTTTTTCTGTCACACAACTACGCAACCAGAGATGTGTTTAGCGGCTTGATGTCTTGTGATGGAAAACATTGTGCGCTTTTCCCACAGACTTCATGTGCTGTACATAAAGGACCAAGCATGTGTGTGTGTGTGTGTGTGTGTGTGTGTGCTCATTACCTGTGTGTCTGTTGGTTCCGTCCAGGCTGGCAAACTCTATGTAGTCCTCCCTGGCGTCGGCCCAGTAGATGCGGTCGTTGATGAAGTCCAGCGTGAGGCCGTTGGGCCAGGTGATCTTGTCCTGCACGATCACACTTCTGTTGGAGCCGTCCATCCCGATCCGCCCTATGTGGGGGTTTTCCCCCCAGTCTGACCAGTACAGATAGCTGAACAGGACAAGAAACGACAGTACATTATCACCTCACCACCATATTGGGCCGGAAAGAGCACCTGGTCCTTGAGCCAACTGGACTCAGTGTCTACCCAGGAACAAATCTACTAGCCGCAGCCTAAACATGGACGTTGTCAGGATGAGGTCTCATGGTTATATTTCACCATCTCCCAATAGGAGGTATCTGACAGGGCTCCAGAAATGACTGGCTGAGGGAATTGGTATTTCTGATGGAATAAACAGCATGTTGAAACCCTGGATTCTAATTGGCTGACGCCTGTGATACAGTCCTTAGCTGTTGTATATGGCCATGTATATCTGTATACAACAGCCTCTAGGATGGCGTTGCTTCATTATTCTCTTACCCAATGCGTACGTCCAAAGCCACGGCGCGTGGTTCTCTCAGGCCGGTGTTCACCAGAACCGAGCGGAAGGCTCCATTGAGCTTGGACACTTCAATGGTATCCCGCCCCTTGTCACACCAGTACAGGTTCCCTCCCACCCAGTCTACCGCCAATCCGTCCGGGTTACTCAGAGAGGTCCGATGTAGCACCTGGGAAAGAGCCAGAATGTCAGATGTGGGCCAACTGACGAGATTTTGAAAAAACTGACTAGCTCTCCAATCCCAGCCACAGAAAGGTGACTTGTCCAGGGCAGAAATAAACGAGTCACCAGATTCAGAGACTCTGTAATTGTGTAGTCCAAGATCTCCAAACAAGTCAGTCAAATCAGAGGATCACAGACAGGCAAACTGACCGATCTGACCCCTGGTCTAGCTAACTGTCCAAAGAGCATTCGACCGAGTCACAAACCCAACACCCGCCAGACTGACCTCAATGTTGCTGCCGTTGATGTTCATGCGTCGTATCATGGATCCCTGCGTGGTCACGTCCGTCCAGTAGATCATCTGCTCCGCATAGTGGAAGTCCAAGGCCACAGCGTTGTTCAGGCCCTGGTAGACACGCACAGTTCAAACAGGTGGCTTGGATTCACATATTAAAGATACACGGGATAAATTAGGTCAAATATGAATATCACCTGAATGCCTTACAAATGGCTAAATGACTCCTGATTCCCCCATGGCCTGACGGCTCACCTGTTTTATCAGAGTATAGTTGGTAGCATCAAGATTCAACTTCCTGAGGTAGTACCGGTTGGCAAAAATCAGGAACGGCTCCTCCTCTGTAGATAGAGGAGCAGAGTTAGGGATAGGCTCATGCTTTGTAGACAGAGGAGCAGAGTTAGGCTCCTCTGTAGATAGAGGAGGAGAGTGAGGGATAGGCTCATGCTTTGTAGACAGAGGAGCAGAGTTAGGCTCCTCTGTAGATAGAGGAGGAGAGTTAGGCTCCTCTGTAGACAGAGGAGCAGACTTGGGCTGACCAGAGAAAGTCTCTGTGCACAGCTGAACTGGTCACAAATAAAGACACTTCTATTCACTGTTAGCCAGCTCATGTTAACTAAGAATACAAAATAATACAATCAAAAACGTATTCCAGAAGAGAGCAAAGCCGCGGCCTGGAGCGGTTGGCCTTACCGGAGGTGGACTTGCAGATGGTTGGATCATCTGGTCGGAGCTGGAAACCCTCCACACAGAGACAGTGGAAGGATCCGTGGGTGTTGATGCAGCGCTGGGTACAGGGGTAGGAGGTGGTACACTCATCTATGTCCACACACGTCTTCCCGTCCCGCTTCAGCTGGAAACCAGGGTGACAGCGGCACTGCAGAACACCAGGGAACACAGGTCAACAGTAGAACACCAGGGAACACAGGTCAACAGTAGAACACCAGGGAACACAGGTCAACAGTAGAACATCAGGGAACACAGGTCAACAGTAGAACATCAGGGAACACAGGTCAACAGTAGAACACCAGGGAACACAGGTCAACAGTAGAACACCAGGGAACACAGGTCAACAGTAGAACACCTGGGAACACAGGTCAACAGTAGAACATCAGGAAACACAGGTCAACAGCAGAACATCAGGGAACACAGGTCAACAGCAGAACATCAGGGAACACAGGTCAACAGTAGAACACCAGGGAACACAGGCCAACAGCAGAACACCAGGGAACACAGGTCAACAGCAGAACATCAGGGAACACAGGTCAACAGCAGAACATCAGGGAACACAGGTCAACAGTAGAACACCAGGGAACACAGGTCAAAAGTAGAACATCAGGGAACGCAGGTAAATTGTCGGACACCAGGGATCAAAGACACCAGGTCAACAGTAGAACACCAGGGAACACATTAGTTAGGTTAACACACGCTGCAATACCACACCTTGAAGCCGATCTTGAGGTCCTCACAGAGCTGGGAGCAGCCACTCTGCTTGCTGTTCAGACACTCGTTAACAAAACAGTTGCGTTCATCAGAGCCGTCTCCGCAGTCATCGTTACGGTCACACAGCAGCGTCTCGTTAAGACACTTCCCGTTACGGCACATGAAGGCCGACTCGTTACACTTCCTCTCTGAGGGCGGAAGGACAGTAGGGGGTCAGGTGTGTTCAACAATTGGTCACATTTGTCAGCAGATCATTTGAGTGGCTTCGTCAGTGGGTTGCGAAAACTGAATCGACAGTGAAGGCCCTTTCTACAAGAAGCAACAGGCGAGTTAATAAATAAACCCAGATGACACCCAGTGTAAATGAGGAAATAAATCCACCACAATGACACAAAGATGAGGTAAATCTGCCATGATGACAAAACGATGAAATAAGACAATAAATGTACCACGAGGAGGAAGCAGCTCATGCAATGGTGTTTAGCAGATATTCTTCTACTGTTAAGATAGAAATCAAAGTCGACAAATACAGATAACAGTTTGTGTGTGAGCGCGTGCCAGACCTGAGTCTGTGCAGCGTGGGTTCTTGGGGGCTTCGTCTGATTGGTCCCGACAGTCAAACTCTCCGTCGCACTCCCAGGTCTTCTGGGTCAGGCAGTGACCGTTGGTACAGCGAAACTCCTCCGGCCCACATGTTGGATACTCTACAAAACGGGAGCAAGGTAACAGGAATTTTAGATCATTTCAACGCAATGGAAATGCATTTGCACCAACTGGAGCGCACAGCGACTGTACGCTCCGTCTGTCCCGGCACCAGAAACACTCACCGCACTCCGGCGATTCGTCGGACCCGTCGGAGCAGTCCAGGTCGTGGTCACACACGAAGTGCTTGGGGACGCACTGTCTGTTCTGACACATGAACTCATTGTCGTCACAAGTGCTGTTGTGCACTGAGAGGGACCGACACAGGGAAGAACGTCAGGACGGGTTGGCAAAAAGGAGGTTTGTGCAAGAAAACAGAACTCTTGGCAGATTCCTTAATGGTCTGCAGATTTGACCTGTTTGCTAAGGACAAGAGCACAAAATAGAGGCCTGAGGCCTTCCCATTCCTGTATTAATCCCAGAATTAAATAGAGAGTGGTCTACTTTCTGCTTAGTTCTACTTTCCAAGCACAGTTCAGATGTGTGATTTGTCTGTTATCTGGGAGTTTGTCGGCTGTGGCAACTGGAGGAAATGGAAGGAGCACCAGCTCTGAAAAGCTTCCACCAGCCGTAGATAGAAACAAACAAACGTGTCACTTTTGCCAGTGGTCAGTGCCGCAACACACACACACACTCACACACAATCACACACACACACACACACACACACACACACGCGCAATCACACACGCGCCCCCCGATGCGGTCCAACTCACAGCAGCCGGCCTTGGCGCTCTCGTCGGCCCCGTCCAAGCAGTCCTTGTCGCCGTCACACTTCCAGCGCTGCGGGACACACACATGGGTGCCGGGACACTGGAACGCCTCCGGGCTGCACGTCTTCGTTTCTACGGAGGAAGTCAAAATTAGCTACCGGGCAAACGAGAGAAATGGGCGACAAGGGCGTCAGAGGGCCGGAGGACAGGCGAGTCACTCACTGCAGCGGTCGTCTTCGTCGGTGTTGTCCCCACAGTCATCGGCGCCGTCGCACACCCAGTGCCTGGAGATGCAGCGGTGGTTGCCACACTCGAACTCAGCGGACGTGCAGAACTTATCTGCGGGTCGGGAAAAAAACGGGACGACCCTCAAAACCTGGATTGCATTTCTCGAAGAAACGGGAGTGAAAAGATGCACTTTCAAAAAATACCGTCGCCGCGGGACTCTCTGTCACCCGCAAAAAATACCGTCGCCGCGGGACTCTCTGTCACCCGCAAAAAACACCGTCGCCGCGGGACTCTCTGTCACCCGCAAAAAACACCGTCGCCGCGAGACTCTCTGTCACCCGCAAAAAATACCGTCGCCGCGGGACTCTCTGTCACCCGCAAAAAACACCGTCGCCGCGGGACTCTCTGTCACCCGTATCACCAAATACATACGAAACTGAGCGTAGAGTTGTGTTGTGGGGGAGTGGGGGGACAGAAGGCATCTACACAATGAGCACTGACCGCAGTGGGTTTCATCCGCTCCGTTCTCACAGTCGTTCTCCTTGTCACAGGTCCAGCTCATTGGGATGCAGCGACCACTGGGGCACGCAAAGAAATTCACCGGGCACTTCAGCTTCTTCTTGTCTGGTGGAGAGAGGTTAAATGAGCGCTGTAAAGGCACGTTTTAATTATCAGAAACTGCTCGGGGACTCAAATTGCCTGGGGATTTAATCCTGGGTGTTCAAACTGCTACGCTTCCGTGCTTGTGCTCTATTCTCCAGGGGACATTTCCAGTGGTGTAGCCTCTGTTGTGTCTCTTTCAGTCAGTGTCGAGCTAACGCTCGCAGGGTTTAAAAGGAAGCGTAGACAATTTGAACCCATGTCAGAAAGGCCAGATTTGCCTGCCGTTGTGTCAGCCAGTCCACGTATTTACCTGGACAGTTCCTCTCGTCTGAGAAATCTCCACAGTCGTTGTTCCCGTCACACTGCCAGGAGGGCAGGTAGCACAGTGTGGTCCTCTCACAGCTCTGGAAGTTGGCGCCCTTCACTCCCAGACGGAAATAGCGGGAACAGTCGGTGGGTGCTGGGGGACAGACACATTAAAGACCTCATCCATCAGTGCCAAGCAGCAGGACTCACAAGGTCACTTACAGCCAGAGGGGTTCTGGGAAGCAGGGCCTTTTCACCAATGTGTTCCATGTTCAGAACAATACACTATGCATGGTGGGGTGACTAGGCAACTCGTTTCTGTCGCGGGTCAATACCCGCTGAAGCAGATGGCGACTCAAATTAATTATCTGAAAATTATATTCATACACTGCAAATTGACCAGAATCAGGCTGAATTGATTCAAATTGGTTTCATTTAAAAATTATAATTTTACACCTTGATTACATTGTGAAACTATTACAAGTCTGGGAGTAGAAGATAACATATCTAGGAGTAGAAGAGAACATGTCTGGGAGTAGAAGAGAACATGTCTGGGAGTAGAAGATAACATGTCTGGGAGTAGAAGAGAACATGTCTGGGAGTAGAAGAGAACATGTCTGGGAGTAGAAGAGAACATATCTGGGAGTAGAAGATAACATGTCTGGGAGTAGAAGATAACATGTCTGGGAGTAGAAGATAACATGTCTGGGAGTAGAAGAGAACATGTCTGGGAGTAGAAGAGAAGATAACATGTCTGGGAGTAGAAGATAACATGTCTGGGAGTAGAAGAGAACATGTCTAGGAGTAGAATATAACATGTCTGGGAGTAGAAGATTATATACACAATTTTTTCCGAATTTAATGTTAAATTAAATGTTAATGTTCATGTCCCAATTAATGTTAGTGTTAATGTCCCAATTAATGTTGTTCCTGGAAAATTTAATTCACAGATTTCACAGTGTGTTCATTTTCAAGCTCTCCTTTAGAAATGCAAAGGCCCAGACTGAAGCCAAACAGTTGTGTTGGAGGCGTGAACAGAAGTTCTTCATTACGGACACCGGGGTGGGTCAGAGAACCAACTGATATCCAACATGTGAAGACAGCTTGCAGACTCACGGCAGTTCATCTCGTCACTGGCGTCCTCGCAGTTCACCACCTGGTCACAGCGACTGGAGTTGGAGATGCAGTTACCGTCTCGACACTGGAATTCACCGGCTTTGCACAGGGTCACTGGAGAACACACACACACACACACACACACACACACACACACACACACCACCAATGAGACAGTAATAAACACAGTGGCCCGTGCGCACGCATGCACACACGCACGTTACAAAATCATCACATGTATGCACACAAAGTACACACCCATCCCAACACACACACACAGACACACACACAGACACACACACAGACACACACACAGACACACACACAGACACACACACACAGACACACACACAGACAAACACACAGACAAACACACAGACACACACACACAGACATACTGTTGCACGGCAGCTCGTCGGAGTGATCTCCACAGTCATCCGTTCCGTCACACCAGAACGTGTGGCCGATGCATCGTCCGTTGATGCAGCGCCGGTAGCCTTTCTTACACACGCGGTTGGCTGCACAAAGGAAGGCCGATGTTAGAACAGCTGCGTCCAGCGCTCCAACTGACGGAACGCACGGACAGACACTCACCACAGTAGGACTGTTTCTCGTCGGACTTGTCCTTGCAGTGGGCCATGCCGTCACACGTCAGGCTGTAGTTGATGCAGTCCCCGTTGCCACACTCAAAGTCGTCCACGCTGCCGCACGATGTGTTCAGGGCTGGAGGTGTCAGGTCAGGCAGAGGAAGAGGTCAGCATCGTGTATATCAGTGTCCCCAGGCCCCGCCCCTTCTCCCCTGAACAGCGGTCCCCAGGCCCCACCCCTCCTCCCCTGAACCGCTGTACCCAGGCCCCGCCCCTCCTCCCCTGAACAGCTGTTCCCAGGCCACGCCCCTTCTCCCCTGAACAGATGTCCCAAGGCCCTGCCCCTTTTCACCTGAACAGCTGTTGTCTTCCAGGAGTCTGCGGTCTCCGCGGCAACTACAGTTGACCCTCCCGTCTGAGGTGAGGAGACACAGGTCCTGACAGCCACCATTGTGGTTGAGACACGGGGAGAACTCACCTAGGATCAATCAAGCAATTGACTCATCTAGCCTTTTACAAAGGATCTTTACTGCCAATGTACGCATTTTGAGGCAAATCAAAGCCTAAGTTTGAGGCTGTTCACAGATCAAAAAAGTCTAAAACTAAAGAATGAATAAAGAAAACGATTATTTATATATAATAAAAAAGACCCCACATTTTGAACCCCACGAATTTCATGACTCACAGCTATTTGTATCATTGGCCACAGCGATGATTCCCATTGGCTGCTGGGGGATGTCATTCCTCAACAACCTCATGTCTCTGCCGAAAAACTTGTCGGCCCTGAGCACAGCCCTGCGGACCCAGTCAGTCCAGAAGATATAGTCCCCATACACAGCCAGGCCAAACGGGTGAACGGGCTCGTTCTTCACGACCACCTGCAGTGGGCCGCCACATGGACAGTTAGAAACATGGAACTCACAACAGTGTTTAGTCTGAACAATCGCAAACGCAATGCTGTCAGTGAAACAAATGCACAACACACTCACCGTAGATAAGACATCATAAACAAAAACAAATCAGATGGTTTGATAAGAGAATTTGCACAACCCAAAAGTCTATATACATACCCGTTTACATATCTGCACCAGTAATGGTGGGGACATAGGTAAAAGAAGAAACACGCAGGTGACGGGAGGGGACACGCAGGTGACGGGAGGGGACACGCAGGTGACGGGAGGGGACACGCAGGTGACGGGAGGGGACACCAAGGTGACGGGAGGGGACACGCAGGTGATGGAGGTGGGACAGGTCACAGAGGGGACACAGGTAACAGCAGTGACTCACAAAGCGGTTGCTGCCGTCGTACTCGCAGCGCTCAATTTTGTCCAGTGTGGCGTCGGAGAAGTAGAGCTTCTCGGCGCGGTGGTCTATAGCCAGGCCGTTGGGGGTGCGGATGTCGTCCCCAATGATCACCAGCATGTTGGCACCGGACAGACTGGCACGCATGATACTGGGAGACTGCTCGTTCCAGTTGGTCCAGAACATCAGACTAGCAGAGAAGACCGCAACAAGAAAATGGGGGGTTAGAAATAGTTTTAGACAAATAATAAGATCAACAGCCGGTATAAGGACAAAATTGGTAATGGGAAAATGGGACCGATCTGCCGCCGATGTCATTAATCAAATAATCCTCAGGAAAGACAAGGACACAACTTTTTCAAGGGCTTTCAGAATCAATCACCATTTGAATCCTACATTAAACGGTTCAAAAATGCTCAACACATAACTGCCACTCACTCCTGACACTCGTCCAGTACAAAAGCCCGGGGGTGGTCATCTCCAGACATGGTCACCACGGTGTTGCGGTCGTAGGCCTGCGGTCGGCTCTGGTCGACCGTATGTCGGGTGATGGTGGACGTGGTGTAACTGGTCCAGTAGAGGGTGTCCCATCCACGGTGGTACGCCAAGCCCTCCACTGAGCCCACATCTGCAGGTAGAAGAAGAGAGGACAGGTAGAAAGAGTCATTGAAGGTGTAGTGCCAGGAAAAAAACGAGGTTGGAGTTCATAACACGGTCAAAACCAGTCTCTGCCTACTGGCAAACACACGCATTCACAACCGGAGGTAAGAACCTGCGGAGGTCAACCAAGTCAAAACAACCACAGCTGAACAGAAGTCAACCGCTGCTGTGAGGCCTGTATGGTTGAGTTAAACTCAAATCAATCGAATCATCTTCAGAAGACAGTATATGCTGCAGGCATGGTTATCTGGTTATCTCTCCAGCTGTTTGAATAGCAGTGTGTGCTCGTATGTCGCCCGGTCCATTCAAACCTGCAGCTGAGTGGGCAGAAGCCTTGGGGAGAAAAGGTGAGAAAGAGTGAGAGAGAATAGAGAGATTGAGGGAGAGATGAGAAGAGGAAGAAATAAATGAAGAGAATGCGCCAGGAGTGATTGCCTTCTACATCCCTGCTGGTATTGGACTGGGTTTAAAGAGACTGTATGATCCAGTCATTTCATGGCTGACTTGCCTGCTTTGTCTCACACATGAACGCATGCACGCACGTACATGCGCACTCGTCACCTCTGCATTTACAGATTCCATTTTCTCAATATTTTTTTCAACTCAAACAGCGATGAGGTGAGGTAATCTGGACAGAGTAATCTTGTACCAGCTCTTCCATGGTATATCCCCGACAAGCTTTTCTCTGGGTCTCAATTATCAGCTGACGTTACAGCACTGGACCCTTTTATGGCCAGCGATTATAAAACAATAAAAGTAGGGACATCATGTTTGCTAACAGTCAAAAGTCAATATATCCTTATGCGTCACCCTGATATTTAAGTTGAGTGGACACCTGAAGAGACCTCACGCTACGGGCTGAGAGAAAAAGACCTGGCAAATCATCCCTGAACTACTGAGGCGACCATCATCGAAGCTAACCAAGCAGAACTTAAGGTCCTCTGTGTCTCAGCTGGTACCGAACGTCCAGATTTTCGGGACAGCCGGTACATTAAACACACGCATCAGTAAGTCTCTTGGACTTAATGAGCCCGTCGAAAAGACAACACCTCACGTAGAAAACCCGACCGGCGTCTAGCTGCCCTCAATATTTAACATCCCTGACATTCCTGCAAGTGACAATGAGAAACCACACACGGATAACGAGGGGGCGAAACAACAAACGGAATATCGATAAATATACAAACGCGATGGTTTCTGCCGGGTTCAGTAAGTTCCCGACAGTTTAACGGGGGATTTATAAAAACACCTCTCAAGCCTCTCCCCGCCTCTCGCTGCGATCTCAACTCAGCCACTGACCACGCTGGCCACTAAGCAAACAGGAGGGAAACTGGGCTGTCACAGTACAAGCAGCATTACTTCTCTGACAGACCAACGAGGAACATTGTCGTTCTCAAGACAAACGCGTCTCTACTTTTTCCCCTCTTTATCTCTCTTTGCCTCCCTGCAGTTCTTTGTGAGCACTGCCGATTGTTCATCCTCTCTCTTACCTGTGGAGTCTGTATGCGGGGCCCCAAAGGACCACTGAAGGGTTTGGTGACAGACAATAATATGGACACAGCTGTAAGGCCCTCGACATCAAGTAGAATTGACTGTTTTTAATGGGAACGGCGTTGGCAGCCATCGACAGCCACAACCATGTTGTTATATTAGAGTGTTGCTGAGTTACCAATATAAATCAATAGAGCATCAAGCCCAAGCGGGACTAAACATTTTGAGTTGCGTATGTGTGTGCTTACGTAGCTTTTCCTTTGGTGGAATACTGTTACACTTGATGATGCCTCCTTTCTCAACAAAGATGGACCAAAGTATTCGTGGGTCAAATTGGACCATTAAAACTTGTTTTGGAACTGGAGAGTACAACACCCCTTTCTGTGTTCGAGCCTGAGAAACAGGTCGGAACAAACTAGCCCAAGAATCAGAACACTTCACAATTCAAGCAGATCTTGACTACTACATCAGATAGCTGCCAAGATGCAAATCAACAAATTGTCAGTAATCGCTGAACAGAAAAAAGTTGCCATTTGTTATAGTCAAGAAACAACCACCCAGATACACACTCAGCGACCAAACGGTAAGCATCCTAACTGTTCAGTCAGCCGTCTGCCGGGTTTCCTGCCGTCAGTCACTGCGAGGGAGTGGGCCGACCCGTTCTATTGCCAATGTGGTTTAGTCTGATAACGTTAACGGAGAGGCAGAGAGAGTTGCCGGGGGCTGGAAGTGTATCCGAGTGACAGGGCGAGGATTTCGTGTCGCCCATTATCAACCCGTCAGAGTAATTACTGGGATTAACGCCGCGGGTGTCGGTACGGAGGACCGAAGACAATACGGAACAATACATGAAGGAACATCCCGTTCGGTACAGCGCTGAAGTGCTCCTGGAGAATAGGACTGTCGCTGGGGGAGCTCGGTGGTTGGAATGGGCGGTCCAGGCCGAGGGAACAGCAGTGGAAGTCAGGGGAATGAGACGGACGGGGCGGAAGTGATGAGGGTGATGGTGCCCGTCCTGGACAGCCTCATCCTGGTGACGGGCATGCTGGGTCACAGCCTGGTCATCTCCATCATCACTGGCCGACGGAGGACTCAAGGTAACTCAGAGTTTTTGGGTGGGCAATATCCACAGTTTCTGTAATTCCTACAGTTGATTCCACCAGTTGATTCCACCAGTTGATTCCACCAGTTGATTCCACCAGTTGATTCCACCAGTTGATTCCACCAGTTGATTCCACCAGTTGATTCCTACAGTAAATATCTGTTAAACAAGTCAAGAACCCCAGAGCGCCAGAATTCCAGTTCCTGTCCTAAAGGGAACCGCACATAGAACACAGCTATTGACCGGACAGCTTTTGACCGGAGCGAACTGAGTGTATTTATTCTGATCTACTGGTGCTGGGTCCAGGTGGCCAGGTTCTCCGCGGGACAGATGTTCTGCTGCTTGCTCTGGGCGCCGCAGACCTGCTGTTGCTGCTGTGCCTGCCCTTCCACACCACCGCCATCGCCTTGGGATCCTGGCCCTTCGGCACCTTCCTCTGTAAGGTCCGTAACCTCCTGACACCGTCTCCGTTTGCCGCCCGTCACACACTTTGTGTGTGGTCAGCGGAACCCGGGTTTATTTCTCTCAAATATTTTTTTTTCATTTAAAATGATATGAATGTATGTGGTGCTTTTATTGTTCTGTCGTACGCTGGGTGGATGTGAACGGTGTGGGCTTTAGGCTGTCAGCTTCCTGGGCGTGGCCTGTTCGGCCGCCTCCGTCTTCACGCTGGCCGCGCTCGCCGTGACCCGGTATCTCGCCGTGGTGCATCCGACCTGGTCCTACCGCGCCTTCATGCGACGTCACCTGAAGCTGACCGCCATGCTCCTGTGGATTCCCGCCACTGCCCTGGCCGCGCCGCAGTTCGCCGTCCGCGCGGTGGCGGTGTCCAGCTCCCTACACTGCTTCGCCTTCCTGGGCAACCTGGGTCAGCTGGTCTACAGCGCCGCGCTGTTCCTGTTCGCCTTCGCCGTGCCGCTGGGCGTCATCGTAGGGATGTACGCCAGGATCTACTGCTTCCTGCGCCAGATGAGGAGGCTGGGACACACCCCACAGATGGAACGCTACCAGAGCCAGGTAAACTGACCGAGGCGGACGGCGCCAGGTAGCCACGCCGCCAAAATACCCTTGGTCGTTGAAAACGTTGCATGATGTTCCCATCTCCATTCATTTGGGTGTCCTAGTGACCTCTCTGGCCCCCCAGGTGACCCACACCTCGGCCCTGCTGGTTCTGGTCTTCACCCTCTGCTGGCTGCCCTCCTACTGCCTCATGTTCACCCTCTTAGGTGCCTGAACGTCGCTTCACAGCAGTCATTATATCTGGCCAGGTGTTGTAATACTGTGGCATAAACGTGTCTCTCACTCGCTCTTCATTTCTCCATCCCTCTATCACTCCCACCTCTCTGTAACCCTTATAGGTCGGGACACCAAAATATCCCCCAGATGCCGCTACGTCGCCGTCTTCATCAGGCTGATGGCCTCCTCTGCATCGGTGGTGAACCCCGTCCTTTACGTGTTCATGTCCAACAGGTTTAGGGGCGACCTGGAGGGGTTGGCAAGGGAGTGCTGGGAGGCATTGAGGGGGTGTGTCCAGGGGTGTAGGTGGGCGGTGTTGGGCGGGGACATGGTACAGCCCTTTAACCCTGCCGAGGTGGAAACTCCGCCCCTGCGCCTACCCGGGTTCTAAGGTTACTATGGAAAAGATGGACAATCTGTGGATACTTAATGGACCATCACTGGAGATCAACCGACCCGGTACTATGGAAGAACCTACTGCCTGTCTGTGGACACTCTAAAACTGGAATCACATCACATCGGTGTGCAATATTACAACATGTTTTCCTCTGGGACCTTTGCAGAATTTTCAGTGGACACTTTCTTCTTCTGATGCCTAAAGGGCCTTGGGGGGAGGGGGGCAGCGACGCTGTCCGGACTGCTAAAGGGTGTCTATAGACCTGTCAGAGGGCCAATATGGACCCTCTAGGAAAACATGTTGGGTTTGGATAGGATCTGTCACAACATATTTAACAGCATTTCATGTCAATAAAGAAAATGAGCTAAGCTCGGCTTTCTTCTTTCCCTTTTTCGCTTCA
This sequence comes from Esox niger, assembly GCA_016801105.1. Lineage (NCBI taxonomy): Eukaryota > Metazoa > Chordata > Actinopteri > Esociformes > Esocidae > Esox > Esox niger. Next base: position 22,239 of record JACXGJ010008684.1, read on the forward strand.
CAAACTGCGCATGACTAAATCTGTGTATGTATGATTGACAAAGCAGTACAAGGATCATCAACATTGTTTGGCCTGAAGTGAACAATATAACCAGGCAAAAATTGTGGTTGATACTCACTCTCCACCACATTCTTGAGGTCTGATCCGTCATCATTGATCTGCTGGATGTTCCCGAAGTGTATGTCACTGAAGAAGATCCGGTTGGCTCCTCTGCGGAAGTCAAAGGTCAGGGCGATGACGTTCTTCATGTGCTCCGGGTCCTCGAAGGGCTTGATGGGGGCGTTCAGGTTGGTCTCATCCAGCAGGTGGATGCTCTTCAGGATGGTCCTCTCCGAGTAGAGCAGGTAGCTGTCGTAGTCGCGGCAACTACGCCCGTCCTCGGCCAACAGTCCGTGGGCGCAGGCGCATGTCCGACTGGTGCCACCCTGGAACAGGCACAGCTGCTCACAGCCGCCGTTGTTGTCCTTGCAGATGTTGGTGCCTGAGGGAGAACATGAACACGCCATTAGACAGTCTCCGATCCACCACGACACTCCAGGGTCAGACCAGGAAGAGACGGACAACACGTCATTAGACAGTCTCTGACACGCCACACCACTCCAGGGTGGTGGGGGGGTTAGGTCATTCCAGGAAGTGACAGACAACACGTCATTAGACAGTCTCCGACACGCCACACCACTCCAGGGTGGTGGGGGGGTTAGGTCATTCCAGGAAGTGACAGACAACACGTCATTAGACAGTCTCCGACATGCCACACCACTCCAGGGTGGGAGGGGGTTAGGTCAGTCCAGGAAGTGACAGACATACACACAACACAGCGATTTTAGAGGTTTTTACAGTGAAAGAAGTTCTTATGTGAAGGGTACCAGTTTATTTGTGTGTGTGTGTGTGTGTGTGTGTGCACTACTATCTAGGTGTCCCCACGAGTACAGTAAACTAAGACAAACCATGACTAGTCGGGACAATTTGCCAGTCCTCACTAGGCTTGTGTTAATGTTAGGGTTCAGGTTAGGCTTAGGGGATAGAAAGGATACAGTTAAAAAAAAAAAAACATGGTGATCCCCACACTTCTCATTAGTAAAACAAGCGTGTGCGTGTAAGAGATGTGTGTGTGGGACTTGCGCGCGTGCGTGCACGTGCGTCTCCAACCTTGCTGCCTGTCCCTGTTGAAGACCTTGATGTCCTTCAACTGGACACCGATGCCGGTCCTCAGGTACACATAGTCGGTGGCATTGTCCTTGTTCCCTCTTTTGATGGACCCGTTGGCGTGAGTCCTGGTCCAACACAACACAACACGGGTCAGTCACATCTACAACCGGCACCCTTTGTAACAGACACAGCGGGAAACAACCAATTCCGGCGGACAGGCACAGAACACGACGTGAGGGAACCCGGTTCGAGCCGAGGCCCGTGTAGAGAAGTATGACAGTGGTCTCACCGGTCGCTCCAGTAGATGTAGTCCTGGAAGACCGACACGGCAAACATATCCATGTTGTTACTGGCCAGCACCAGCTCCCGGTTCTCCCCAGTCTCCAGGTTTATACGTTCTATCGTGTCCCGGCGCGCATCGCACCAGTAGAGGAGGTTCTCCTACACACAGATGCAGGCCTTTTCAGACAGTTTCTGACTAAACCACCAGGCTGCCCGGAGGTGCATGGAGAATGCTGCCGGTTATGTGTAAGATGAATATATTAAATGTGGATTTCATTAATGCAGTTTAAGCTGTATAAATGTATTCAGCATAACGGGAGGTGTGTGTGTGTGTGTTGTACCTTGTAGTCAATGGAGATTCCATTGGGCCAGCTGATATTGATGCTGACCAGGACCATTCTTTCGGATCCGTCTAGACGGGACCTCTCGATGCGTGGAACCTGGCCCCACTCTGTCCAGAACAGATACCTGAGGAACCCAACCCGGCGTCAGTACATCTAAAGGCAGTACAGGAACGCCATATTGGCTTAGGTAAACAACGTGTGCTGAGTGACGTCAGCCCACGGGTCACCGTGTTCAGCTCCGGTACCAGAATCACCACGTCATGGACGGTAAAGTTGGACCACATGGTCAGGGATTCGACACCCAGCCCTGGAAGCCCAGCCCGGGTAACTCACCCTCTCTCTGGGTGGACGGTGATGGCACGGGGCTTGTCCAGGCCATGGGAGATGACCACATAGCGGAAGGAGCCGTTGAGTCGGGCCACCTCGATGACATCAAAGCCCTGGTCTGTCCAGTAGATGTTACCTGACAGGGAGGAACGGAACGGGTCAGTGTGTGTGTGTGTGTGTGTGTGTGTGTGTGTGTGTGTGTGCGTGTTTGTGTGTGGCCTGCTCATGTAATCCTATACAGTAGCTGTGACTGTCCCCTGACCTGCTATCCAGTCCACAGTGATGCCCTCCACCCTGCCGATTCCATTGGTCACCACATCCTCCCTCCAGGTCTGGTCTCTCTTGGCTCTGCTGATGGTGCTCAGACCCATGTCCACCCAGTAGATGGTGTCATTGTCTGCAGGACAGAGGCTGAACGGTCAGGTTACACAGCGAGTGATTTGAACAGGGTGCCGTAGGTCAGTCCAGCGTATCGTCTTCACCGCACAGCGGGTCACACCTCGCTCTCAAACCGCCCTCTTAGCTCGCAGGACACTTACCCGCGTGGAAGTCGATGCCCACCGCCAGGGAGGTGCCCGAAACAGGCACCAGAGCGTCAGATTTATCAGACGGGTCCAGGGGGATTCCTCGGATGCCCTCGTGGACAGAGTAGAGCAGGAAGGAGCCCATTCCTGGAGGGGGAAAAGTACGGCACAGACTCTCACCACTCCGACAGCATGTTGGTGAATGTCGGGCAGCGTGGACCAAGAACAGATCTCTCTGCCCAAGCATCCGCTGCCTGTCAAATAATTCAACGGAATTTGTGAATTTATATGCGGTATATAAAAGGTTTGTGAGCGTGTCCTACCTTCACAGGACTGCTGTCCACTCTTCAGGCTGTATCCAGCAGTACACATGCAGGCTCTGGTGGTGGGGGAGGTGGGCAGGCACAGCTGGGAACAGTCTCCGTTGTTATTACTGCACATGTTGATGCCTAGACACCACAGACCAAAAGGCAGACACAACACAAACCACAGTGTTTTCTGTTGACTCATTGGCTCAGCGGCACTGCCTGCTTGTTTCCTCAACTCGGGAGTTTCCCCGGGTGTGTGACACCGTCGCCATGACAACCTACCTGTGCCCATCTGCAGGCTCTCGTTGTAGATCCCCATGTGCATGATGGGAGAAGTGTTGTTGCGCAGGACCTTCCAGTTGCCGCCGTCGCTCTTATCGCACGTCCCCACCTGGTCGGTCCCGTGGTCCGCCCACCACAGCTTGTCCCCTGCAGACCACCATCAACGGTCAGAACATTGAAACCGTTGGTTCAGAATTTAACAGAATCTGCTATCTCCAAAACACACACGGAGGGTATATTTAATAAAGACACACGGACGGGAATATGTAATAAAGACACACGGACGGGTATATGTAATAAAGACACACGGAGGGTATATGTAATAAAGACACACGGACGGGAATATGTAATAAAGACACACGGACGGGTATATTTAATAAAGACACACGGACGGGAATATGTAATAAAGACACACGGACGGGTATATGTAATAAAGACACACGGACGGGTATATGTAATAAAGACACACGGACGGGTATATGTAATAAAGACACACGGACGGGAATATGTAATAAAGACACACGGACGGGAATATGTAATAAAGACACACGGACGGTATATGTAATAAAGACACACGGACGGGTATATGTAATAAAGACACATGGAGGGTATATGTAATAAAGATACACAGACAGGTATATGTAATAAAGACACACGGAGGGTATATGTAATAAAGACACACGGAGGGTATATGTAATAAAGACCCCCGGAGGGTATATGTAATAAAGACACACGGAGGGTATATGTAATAAAGATACACGGACAGGTATATGTAATAAAGACACACGTAGGGTATATGTAATAAAGACACACGTAGGGTATATGTAATAAAGACACACGGAGGGTATATGTAATAAAGACACACGAACGGGTATATCTAATAAAGACACACGGAGGGTATATGTAATAAAGACACACGGACGGGTATATGTAATAAA
>JACXGJ010008685.1:6146-26488 GCA_016801105.1 Esox niger
GGGGGGGGAAGGGGAGCACCTGCAACAGACAAGTGTGTTCGTCTGACTGGCTCAGTCACGCCATGTCTCAAGAACCCACTCCAAGTTGGCTTTTAAAACTGGAGACGTGCACTGGAGGGAGAACGAAGAGCACACAATCTGTTCTATGAATCTTCTATGTCTATCCATTTTAAAGTAGATCCATTTAGACTGTACCTGATGCTGAGCTTTAGGATAGATCACGCAAACCAAACCTTCGACTCAGTGTTGACGACCTCATTGGCTGAAGCTGTTGACCTCGCTAAAGCGTCAATGCAAACGACATGGAGATCCAGTCAAATGATACAGCTTTGCATTGTTCTTAAACAATGTAGTTTATCCTCTACTTAATTGCCATTTTTAAGACATTGGATTTGTCCGAGCATTGAAGGCGCTCTTTCAGTGCCACTGTCCACCCCAGTCTAGGTTCTAGCTCTGACTGTCCGGCTTGCTGACCTGATGAATAATAACCAGGCATCTCCCTCTGCAAATATCTAACAGAGGAGGTGTGTCCACATGCTGGTCCGAATAACTTTCTGGTCCAATGTCCTGTGTAGGGGAAAATGCAGGAGTCCTAGGAGGAAGACGTGCCGCCATCTTCAACTCTCCGGAGCCTGTTGAGAGTTGATATTAAAAGGTTATAAGCACATTCAGTTTCACTTTGGGAGGGAGAACAGGAGCAAAGGTCTTGAAACGTGTTTTAGCGTTGTCATAGGGTTTTGACATTGATGGCAAAATTATAGATGTAATAAAGTCTGTTTGTGGACAGTGAAGGTGTCTGAAAACTTTCTAAAGCCCCTGTATGTTTCGACATATTGGTTTTGTTCAGATTTAAGTATTATACATGTTCCCCCCCTGAAATGCATTTGGAGTTCATTTACATTTTATTATAATTAAAAACTATAAATGATATCAGACCACTTTCTCAAGCTACTAGAGCCCCAGCAGTGTGGACATTTAAGTTTCGTGTTGATTGCTTTCATCGTTTAGCCTCCAGAGCGACTGGAATACATTTGAAAAGATGACCAACTAGGATGGTTATCCCGAGTCATTCTGTACCTTTGGCATATACTCTTAATAATTGAGTTGAAATGAAATACATTTGAATTGCATAATGGCCTGGTGAAAGGGTATCTGTATACACTGATGTGAAAAGTATTAGCCAACGGGTCTGATATGTTTTTAAATCTTTTGGGCATTTACTTTTCAAGGCAATGCATGTTTAGCCTGATCTGTAATTAGCACTTTCTCTGGCACTGTTCAAAAATCATTTGACTTATTCAGATTTTGTTGTCTGGTTTGCCATATATAGGGACTGAAGAGGGAGTTTTGTCTGAGATAATACACACACACACACACACCCACACACACACACCCACACACACCCACACACACCCACACACACCCACACACACACCCACACACACCCACACACACCCACACACACCCACACACACACACACACACACACGTTTTGAGATAGCTGTGTTTGCATTGTTACAGCTTGCGTTCCCGACAAGCGTGCTGGGAGAAGCGTGCTTCGAGTGTGGTATTTGGGAGAGATTAGGCCCTGACCAAGCACAGCTTTTTCGGATAAGAGGAGGGAACAACATAATCGCTCACAAGCACCAAACATGCCTAAAGTGCCTCGGGCGTGTTTGGAACTGGGAGTCCGATTAATCTTTGGCTTATGTAACGATTCAAAAATGGTTCTGTTGGACTCTGCTGCTGCTGAGGGCTTGTGGAGGTCATATAACGCTGGGCTGCGGTGCGTTTGGTCCTCTCAGTGTTACAGTATGATGCAACGAACGTCTCATTTCCTGTCACTGAATGTGCCCCGTTCATCCAGAAACCCAGCAGGGAATGCCCGACCCCAGACAAGTACTGGGAGTTGATTGAAGCTTCGGTTTGCATGCAGAGGGCAGCATTGTCACAATAGCGAGTCGCTAAAGTTCCACGTTCCCCCTAATCTGCTGTGGTCGTCAATCGAGTGACACACGCCCATGCTAGAGACAAGGATCGAAATACGTTAAAATGCATCTTTTATATCATACTTAAAAACAAAATCCAATATGCGCCTAATAAAATGTATGTTTTTAAGCTGTGCTAAAGTGGCATATCGGTTGTCCTGCGCCTATGTTGTATGTGCTGTTGAGAGAGAACAAAACACAGACTGTCTGAAGCAACAGGGGGGGTGTTGGGCGTTGGGCTGGGATGAACGTGTGATGAGTCGTGTTTGAAGCCTGCGTTTCTGCCGCCGCCACGGCGCACAGCCCACCCCCGACTGCTCTCCATCGTCCTCGCACTCATCCGGCGGCTTTGGCTCTCTTGAATTATTTCCGACCCCTGTGAGTGCCAGACTAATGGCAGGTACGGAGGAGGGCTCCGGCGCCGTCAAAATGGCGGCCGCCGCGGTCGAGTGGAAAAGTGCAACTGGGGACCGACTGACGGTGTCGCGCGTTTCCGGGCTGGCTTTTAAACCTGTCGGTTACCCATTGGGTTTCATAGGGATGTTGGAAACGGGCTGGGAGACTTCCTCTCTGAGGAAGTTCTACTGAACCCACTGGAATGAAAGTGGGTTTGGGTGTGGGTGTGTGCGTGGGTGTGTGCGTGGGTGTGTGCGTGGGTGTGTGCGTGGGTGTGTGCGTGGGTGTGTGCGTGCGTGGGTGTGTGTGTGTGTGTGTGTGTGTGTGTGTGTGTGTGGACCTGGTATATAGGTGCTGATTGGCCTTCTCTAATCTCCCTTTAATCTGAGTAATGATCCTGAGGGTTAGGGTAGGGTTGGAGGAGGGTTAGGGTAGGGTTGGAGGAGGGTTAGCTTCAGGCGGAAAGGCGATGGAGATCTTGGGTCGAGATAAGGAGGGTAATCTCCTAACACCCACACCACCGCCCCCTCCAAGTCCAGGGAGAAGGCTGGGAAAACTGGGGTTGTGTGAAGGATGGGGGTGCCAAGGTGAGAGAGACAGAGCGAGAGCGTGACAACACTGCTGAGTGCAGGATGGGAGAAGTGCTGATTTGAAAATGGTGTGTGCGCACGTGCGCGTGCATGACAGCATTTTAGTTGCCATGCTGTTCAGCTAAGTGCATGCCAAGCTACGGTTCCGACCGGGAACGATTGCACTGCATCAATACGCACCTTTCCTGAGGGTTCACATTTGACAGTTCTTCAAAAGGACCGTTCCCAGTCGTCGTCTGTGTGGGTTGTTGGCCTTGTTTTTCAGGCTTATGACAATTTGTTTCAGCGGATGAGCCATGAAGTGATACGACAGTTGTCTGCTGTGAACAAATAGCATCTCTGGAGCACAGCTCTTTGAATGTCAGATTGTTTGTGTTGGAATCTATTGCATCATTGTTCTGGGGTCCTAATTATCTGTTCCATATTAGGTTTGATTCAACTTTTGTCATTGAACAAGTACAGTACAATGAAATGCAATTAGCATCTAACCAGAAGTGCAAATAGAAGAGGGCAGGAAATGTATAAGTATTAATTATAGTGCATGTTACAAGTGGAATGTATAGATGTGCAATCAAGGCAAATTCAGTACAAATGGCAATTTTAAATGTGCAATGAAGGCAAATAGAGGAGGGCTGAAAATGTGCAAGTATTAAGTGTAATATATGTAGCAATTGGGAAATGAATAATTGTGCGATGAGGCAAATGCGAGTATGAATGGCAATTCGAACCAAGCAAGTTGGAGTTGTAAGGGAGAATGTGCTACTGGAATTCAGGGATAGCAGCAGTGAGGTTTCTGAGGTAGTTGTGTCCTTTTAGTGTGGTGGTGCACAAACATTTTCAGTTACTCTACCACCAGCATAACTTTGTTCTGCCCTGAGTACCTCCTCATGTTAAGTTAACTAGAAAGCCTACATAAAAAAGTATTCTCAACCCCCCTGTTGATTGGCCGAGTACACATAGGGGTCGTCATACTCCTGTTGATTGGCCGAGTACACCCAGTGGTCATAAAACTCCTGTTTGGGAATCACTGATTTTGCAGACACTTTTACAGAAAGTGACTTATTATAGTGAGTGTATATATTTTCACACTGACAAATAACACTGATGCAGAGTACACTCTCCGGTGACCTCAGGTCCACATGAAAGAAAAGCAGAACGCAAGTACATATTATGAAACACATGGATTTTGAAGCCATGGATTCCAGATGTTTTGCTCATTGAACCTTCCGGTTTGGGTTTTTCCAGTTGTCAGTTTCACTCCATTTTATCTAACTAATCAGCCAATCCAATTAGGTAGCACTCTTAATAACACTGAAATGTATAGGCGAACACTTATATTCCTTGTTGGTTTTGATTTAGAGCTAAGTGATGGCATTGATCTATTTTGGAAGTAGGTCAAAATAGCGCACCTCTAACATTGTACAGTACTAATGCAATCAGTAAAATCTGTCAGACTACAAAATGCTACTAAATGAACCACAAATCATTCATGATATTGTGAATATATAGTTTCACAGACATTGTTGATTTTTTTTTTTTTCCTGCTTTGTGCAAAATCCTTAAGAATCATATAAAACCAGTCTTCGTTCCACCCAGGTGAATTGGTTTAGTCTTGACTCTTGGTTGACAGGGATGGGTATTGTATTGATGCTCGAGTGCCAAATCAACACATGGATAAGAACATATCTGCTCAGTTTAGAACAGAGGAAAGAGGAGAAATGCGCAAAAGATAAAGATATGCAGCTATGTCCTACTTTTATGAATATAATATTAGGTGCAGGTGACCAATAACTGAGAGGTTGCTGGATCGAATCCCGAGTCAGACGTCAATGTGTTGTTCTTTCCTTTAGCAAGTCAGCTAAAGCTATGGGTAAAATAATGGTAACAACGCTATTGCTAGCTAATGCAGTAATTCCATTAATTAAAAGGTATTTTCTTGCTATGTTTATAAGAGATGTAGTCTAGCATCTCATTCTCTACTCAACTGCCAGCGACATAGCTTGGACTGCACTGTAAAATCGCATCAAGTAAGCCACTCCCCTTAAACAGAACTACCGAAATGCTGGGAATCCTGGAATGGATTCTAATGAACAAATGTTTGAATTGAGCAACCTGATAGCCTTGTGTTGATAAACGTGTTCAGTCGACCTTGTATGAATGTGAAATCAATGCCACGATGTCTACTTTGCTCCAAGTGGATGGAAGAATGATACACTTACATTTAATTTTACCATTAGAGGATTTAGGTGGACTCATTTAAATGGTAATTATTGATGTTATGATTGTCTCATACACATCAGTAGACTAGTTCCAACATTTGTAAGGCCAAAGCATTTTTAGAATTCTTTGGGCTTTAGTTCCTTCAAATTCCTATCCAATGCGAAATTACCCGTAATACCTGAATAAGCCGTCCTTAAACAACGGCAATCGGAGCTGCTGACCGATTCCGTTCCATTCTTTGGTTGATTCCGCATCGTATTTTTCTTCCGATCATTCCTGCTGGATGATCGGTGCCCGTCTTTTGAGTGTGTGGACAGAGAGGTGAAGTAAGAAAAAGGGATATGGGACCGTGGCAACATTTCTTAGGATAATCGTGTGTGAGAGAGCGATTGCAGAACGTTGGTTTGGGTAGTAAAATACCCAATTTCATTCTCGAACGGACACACTGGGCTTTAAAACAAAGTAAATCAATGTTAGTGAGGCAAGCTGCCTTCGCTGCAGGAGATGCGCGTGAGCACAATGGGAGACATCGCAATAGGAGGAATACAGTGTTGCAATGACATTGTTCTACAATAATGCGAATACTGTCGTGGTGCACTTTCAAACCATAATACCCGGACTCTCTCCTGCTGGATACCGATGTTCTAATCCCGTGACAACAATTATCCTACTTTGGAGGCGATCCTGGTTCGGGATGGAACCGTGAGCATTTTTGTACCAGCGATGCATTTTTTGAGGGAGCTGGAGAAGCCGGACATGCGCTAAATGAAGACGCTGTTCTTGTTTTGCTTTTTGGTGGCTATAGTCATTTGTTGCCTCTACAAATACACTGGGATTTGAAAATAATTTATTTCCGGCGTCGGTTGCTTGTGCCTCCCATGCCTTTCGATAAGTAGCCTAAATTGTTTTATATTTAATATGTAATCATTGTATTACATTGCTAATATAAATAAATACTTTTGTAATAAGTGCTATTACAAATAACCCTCAATTACTACGCTTTTATTACACTAAATCAAAGGATGCTTAGGCTTGATTACCAATGTAACGTTTAGCTGATTCAAATAGCCTATTCAGTAGACCGTATTTAAATTCGTTTCTCTAGAGAATGTACCTTCTTGACGGTAATTTCGAAAGGATGGAGCGGGGAACACCTCAAAGAAAAACCGTGTATCGGATCTCTCTCACCTTGGTCAAGAAAGAGAGCTTGGAAGAGGAAGAGGGTTGCAGTGGGATCTCGGAACCGCGTCGTGTCGAGAACCCTAAAGTTGGCGCTTATCGTCGCGAGGGCTCCTCGGAGATCCAGAGGAGTTGTCTTCTTGAGGAGCTGAAAGAAGTCGAGGACGAGAACGACGAGTTCCATTCTCACAACAGCTACATGAGGAATTTCAGGACATTTAGCACCGGACAGTTAGAACTTGGGAGGCTTAAAATGAAAAAGAAAGCCCATCTTTTGCGTAAAGATTTGAAGGAAAACCCTGCAAGCCCCTCCACAGAGCATGGCAACAACAGTCTGACCTTGGAGCAACACATGTCACCACAAAGCCACAATACAGCTTCAGAGGTAAGTTGTACACAAGACCGAACAGAAACTGACCCTACGCTTAAGGGGGATATTTGCTCTGAGACAGAAAAACCATTAAGGGCAACTGCTGCCAACAAAGACAATGGGAGTGCTAATACTAAGAAAAGACTTCTTAAAGCCAAAAGCACAGAGGAGAAGGTCAGTGATGCTTCAACCAACGGGGAAGAGGGGAAGGACAAGTCAAGCTTGTCCAAAAGCAATGGCAAAGCGTCCACAGCACCTCCGGAGACCCCACCACTGAAGAGGCACCCCAGCCTGCTTCGCAGGAGCTTCAGCTTCCGACACTGGACGGGCGGCGAGCTGCTCCGCATCCGGGCCCTCTCCAAAGACAAGCACCACAGCAGCTCCGGGTGCATCGGTCGCGGTGACGGTACCGCCGGGGCCACCGGCGAGCACCAGGCCACCGAGACCCAGTCGACAGTTCTCCAGAACCCGGCTTACGACGAGACCGGGGCGCCCAAGCGAAACACGCTCGAAGTCGGGGCTGTGCTCAACAAGACCGACTCCATGATGGAGCTCAGTCGCTGGGAGCGGGCCAAAGGGAAAAACCGCACCCTAGATAACAGCGACCTGCTCACCCTGTCCACGAAGAGCGTGTCGGAGAAGGAGGGTTTCTTACGCAGCGCCGGCTCCCGTAGCTCGGACCGTAGGCTCGTGCGGTTCTTCAGCGGCATCTTCTTCAGGAAGGATGGGGGGGTGGTGTCCACGTCCACTCCTGTGGGGAGCCCCGGCACCAATCGCTCCCTGAGGAAAGGGAAAAGGAGCAGTCCCATGGCTTACTCACAGTCCAGCTCCGAGAGTGTGAACGGAGGCGGTCTGCTGTCAGACGGTAATGAGTGTTACAAACGCGCACACACACACACACACACACACACACACACAAACACACTAGTTTGTTAACTACGCTGTCCTTTCAGACTGGTAAGGAAAGGTTTAGGGATTGCACTTTGCCTACCACCCCTCTAACTCTCGCTCTCTCTCTCTCGGTCTTCTCCGCCTTTCCAATCGCTATTGTTTATATAGCGACACTGTGGGAGTGTGACACAGTTGTTTGTTTAGGACGGTAGGGTGGCGTTTCTCCTGTCTCTCTAAGGCCTGCTGCTGCCGTTTGCCTTTCATTAGTCTGCTGCTGTTGTCAGTGATGCTCGTGGCTGGCTGGGAGGCGGGCAGGTCTTTAAACACGCTCCTGTGAGAGAATAGGCAGGTTGCACTCAGAGTACGTTTTAATCCACAGTTAACTGATTAATTTGCCATGCGCGCTGACACACACACACACACACACACACACACACACCTGTGTGTTGTTCCTCTTAGACCGGGCAACTCATTGCTGCCTTGCCCTGTTTTGTCTGTGGTCAAAGGCCTTGTGTGGTTGGCTGACTGAATGACTGGCTCAGTGGCAGACACTTGACTTCCTGTATCGCTTCAAGAGGGTCTCAGGAATTCCGGCAATGTGGAAGCCCCCCCCCCCCCCACCCGGCGCTATCTGAAACGCTGTCAACATGGTCTGACTCAGTCCATTAACCCCAGTAAACCTGTCCACTCCAGGCCTGGTCCACCCTCCCAAGCCCCCGAGTCTCCTGCTAGCTGCTCTTTGGGACCCGAATTCAGCCCCGTTGTCTCTGTCGAGCCCGAATATTCTCATTGCATTGTTAATGCTGTCTGGATTTCTATTTAATGCTGTGTCAGGGCCCAGGCCAGGGGGGTGTGGAAGGCGGGGGCTTTGAGCCCTAAGGGTTGGGGCGAGGTCGTATCTCTGTCCTCCGACTGAAACCACTGTCGGGCTTCATCGCACACTGCGCCATTAAGCTCCCACCCCCACCTTCCACAACACCTGGTTAATGGTGTTAGGTGTGTGTGTGTTGGGGGGGTGGAGAACGGGGGAATGGGTGTAGATGTGGGGCGTGTGTGTGTGTGTGTGTGTGTGTGTGTGTGTGTGTGTGTGTGTGTGTGTGTGTGTGCGTGTGTGTGGGGGGGTTGACCTACATCCACAGCCATGCAGAAGTAATACACAGGACTTGCGTGTCAGAAGGCAGTCTGGTGGGTGAGGATACCCGGAGGAGTCGGTTCTCTTGTCTGCTCTCCCCCACTGTCTCTCCCCCCCACTGTCTCTCTCCCCCCACTGTCTGTCCCACTGTCTGTCCCTCTTTCTCGCTCACGGAGCTTCAAATCGAATGCATGCTTACTCAGTAAGTGTTGGCTAACAGCGAAATGTTGATGGGCCTTTTCTGAAGCAAAAGGTCAATGTAGAAGAACGCAAGGGAGCTGAATTTGTCAGCTTTCTATTGCTGCGGCATCATTCCTGTTTTTATAGATCGACTCAGTCATTTACCAACACTGTCACAGAGCTTCCTGCTGACATACTTGTCTCTCACAGAACGTCATGCAAAAAAACACACACACACACACACACACACACACAAAATAGGCTTGCATGGATCAGTGCATGTTAACTTGCTGGAGATGGGTCTCGTTCTTTAGATTCACAACTGCTTTGATCTTTCCTCTAGTGAGCTCTCTCTCTCCGTCTCTCTCTCTCCGTCTCTCTCTCTCCGTCTCTCTCTCTCCGTCTCTCTCTCTCCGTCTCTCTCTCTCCGTCTCTCTCTCTCCGTCTCTCTCTCTCTCCGTGTCTCTCTCTCTCTCCGTCTCTCTCTCTCTCCGTCTCTCTCTCTCTCCGTCTCTCTCTCTCTCTGTCTCTCTCTCTCCGTCTCTCTCTCTCATGCACAAACGCACTGATATCTGAGAAATCTTGGGACTGTTCCCAAAAGGGATTGAGGTTGATGCGAGCGTTTCTTCCGGTAGATTCCTGCGGCAGCCATGTCCTCTGGTTTGGCCGGGGCTTCTCTTCCGCACGGCTTTTGGCATGAACCCGCGTGAGTCTAAGTTTCCCAGAGAGGGAGAGTGACAGAAATGTCCGCCCCCCCCTCGCTCTGTCCCTCTGGTGTTCAGCTAATGGACGACATCGTCCCAATGGTGTTGCAGTGCCCCCTCCATCTCGTAACGCCCCAACCCTCTTTTCCTTCTGCTTGTCCTCTGTGTGTCTGTCCTTCACCTTGACCGCTCTCTGTTCCGTACTCGCTGTCCTCCCATTGGAAGCCAGCAGAGCATGTTTCTCTCGTGTGTTTTGTCTGCCCCTCTGTTCCTCTGTCTTTTCCACTCCCGTCCTTCTCCTCCCCCCCTCCACACCCTCCCCGGATGCTGTAATGAGTCCGTTAAAAACAGAGAGGTTGCCGTGGTATCCGACCGTGGCTGTGACGGGAAGAGGACCGCGGTTCCAACCCTCTCCGTGTTTTTATCATAGTTCTCCAGCCTCACTGTGTGGTAGTGGGCCTCTGTGTCACCCTGTGGTCGTTATTAAAGGGGTCATCAAAGGGTTGATGTGTGTGTGTGTGTGTGTGTGTGTGTGTGTGTGTGTGTGTGTGTGTGTGTGTGTGTGTGGTTGTGTGTGTGTGTGGCTTTGTTTGATGCTTGAGCCCTCGCAGTGATTGACACCAACCCGGTCTGGACTCCTCCATCCCTCTCCTCGTTTTCTCCTCCCATCCACGTTTCTTGTCTCCAGCCCTCCCCCTCTCCTCCTCCCCCTCCTCTCTTCCCTCCCGACCGTCATGCGTTGGGTATTCTAGCTGCATTTCGTCATAGCAGAGAGGGCTCTTTCTGAGGGCCGGGGAAACAATGAGGTAGTGCATTCCTCCCTGGAGTCTGGACCCGCTCACACATCCTCCGACCCGGACGTGTGTGTGTGTGTGTGTGTGTGTGTGTGTGTGTGTGTGTGTGTGTGTGTGTCCAGGTAGAGAACATGACTCTGCCCATCGGGTCGGCCTTATTGCCAGCGGCCTGGAGAAAGGACCCGTCTGAGTGAGACTAATCTTACAGAGGGAGGAAGACTGTGCGCGCACACAGCCACCCGCCTCCCCCCCGTTCCACACCGGTAATGCCGTTACATAATAGCTCCAATCCACACGGGCCAATGACAAGCTGACTGACTGAACCACATTCAAACCTCAAGAACCGCTTCTCGGACATCAACAGCCGCCCTCACTTCCCCGCTCAATCGCCCACACAGGCTTGTCGAAAGTAAATAACACTCTCTGTCACTCGCGCGCGCACGCGCGCACACAGGCTGACACCATAAATTGCCTTTGATTTTCATGCACACACAGATGTCCACAGAGACGCACACACTAACAACCAACACGAGCTGCACTTTAGAGAAACAGTCCTTTTGATTGGAGCGCTCAGCTCGATCGTCTGAAGAACAAAGCGAGTCCCTAATTACAGTGGAAGGCCCTCATTTGATGCCATAGCTGTGGTATCTTGCAACAGCCTGATGAGGGGGTTGGAAGATCCCCGCTGCATCGTTTAGACCAAAACGCTGACTCTCAGGCGTCGACCGAACACCAGAAGACATCTAGGATCAGTCCCCCTCAGTCCTGTCCTTCTGTCCTAACCTTGTGAAACCATGTCTCGTCAGTCTGACGACGTTAGAGAGCGTGAAAAATGGGAGACTCTACGTTTCGTTTAATGACATCCTGTAATCACTCCCCCACTCCCAGAAGACCCCCTGGGCCGGGTCCACTGGGAAGCCTTTGGCAGTGTAATACTTCAGTGTGGTTTAGTTAACACTGCACATAATCCTGTGGTGCAGGTTTCTCGACTGTCTTTTCAGACACTGTCTTCTCCAACGATCCAAGCTTGTTATATTAGTCTACGCTGACGCACGCACGCACGCATGCACGCATATTTACTATGCTTGTGTGGGCTTTTTTGGCACAAATGTATATCCCTTAAAAAGAACATTTTCCCTAACCATAACCCCAAGCAAATCACTAGTCACGATGTGCCATGGGTTACTGTACTTTTTAGGATATCTGTATGTGAGCATGTACACAGAACATCTGATCTGAGGAGAGACACTCCCATTCCGTCCATTTGATATCCATAAACAGAATTAATACAACCAGAAGTCAGGGGAGAGCCATCTTTATTCAGCATGAGGCTACGATGTTAACCTTCCATAGTTCTTTCATTTTTCTCCAGTAATTACAAGTTAACACAGACCTTTATGCCAACACATAGTATGCGGTCAGTGATCATAGCCAACCATTACACAGTCTATTATCCTCCAATAAGAAAGGTTTATCCTACATGGTACGCTTGTATGGTGAGTTCCAACCTCCCCTATGGTCCATGGGTCTGTTGATAGAATCTATGACAGGCATATGTGCAATTCCTAGCAGGAGGTGCAGACAGGGTGTTTGGGGCCTGTCAGTAATGGCTACCGCATCTTATCTATTGTCAGTTGTTCAGCGTTAGTCAGCACATATGTGCTGTGTTACATTTCTCATGCAATTTCCAGTCAACACCTATAGCGTACAAATGCGTCCGTACTCTGAACAGTGTTGTCGACTGGAGGGTTTAGTGATTAAATGGAGTCCTAATCCCCACCTCCTGTGGTAATACCTGCCGAACCTAAACAGAAACCTGTCGGGTGGGTGTGTCTGCGTGGGTTGGTGTGTCTGCGTGGGTGGGTGTGTCTGCGTGGGTGGGTGTGTCTGCGTGGGTGGGTGTGTCTGCGTGGGTGGGTGTGTCTGCGTGGGTGGGTGTGTCTGTCTGTCATTTTGTGTTTGGACAGGTGAACGTGTGTGTGTGTGTGTGTGTGTGTGTGTGTGTGTGTGTGTGTGTGTGTGTGTGTGTGTGTGTGTGTGAGATACAGAGAAAAACACACACAGGAGGTTCTGAAAGCCTCTGATTTCACTACAACAATGTAACCCGAAGCATCAGCGGATGATGCAAGCGTTACTCCACCGCGGTACGCAGTCAACTATCCGCCTGGGTTTGAAGACGTCTAGCCGCCGCCAAACAACCTGTTAATCTTCGGGCTGCTTCCGCGCGGTCGCTGAGCAAATCGTCGCGGCTCTACATGGGAAGCCTCAGCTTCAAAGGGAGAAGCAGCGGGCGAGAACCCAGCTAGCATGTCGTGGGCTTTTTTCCTCCAGGGCATTCTATGCCGGGCCTGTCAGTCACCGCTGCTCTGACTGGACCTCGGTTCTTAATTGGCGTCGACTGGATGTGGAATGTGCAGTTTGGGTCTGCTGGTGGCGGTGCTCAACCTAACTGGCAAGCGTGTTTTAGATTCCGGGCCTGAGATAACATGTCCGATAACATGTTCACATTCTCTTTCATGTGTCTTCACCTACTTCTGCTGGAGAGAGTAGCCAGAGCCATGCGCGTGCGCGCGTCGTTTTGAAGACATTCTCCTTGTAATACAACTTAAATAATCCAACTCCCAGAGTTCTCCAGATAAACACATGGAATCGCTTCTCTGTGGCCCAGATTGGCTCGGTGCAACTGGATACTCGTCTGGGCCCCCTGAGGCTCCGGGAGATGGGGGGGGGGAGTCGGAATGTGGCGCCGGGAGCCGGGCGGGGATGCTCCCGTTCCGTGTGCCGTTGTCCGGTGGGAACTCTTGATAGTGAGGCGTGGGATGCCCCCTGGGTGCGCCAGGAACCATTTGGAACGTTCTGTGTGTTGGAGAAGGTGATAGTAGTGGATGGGTGGGGCATCGTTCTGCTTCTGTCATTCATCCTCACACGCACACAACACACACACTACACACTGTCTGGGTTTCTCACCACCCCTGGGGTGTCGTATGCCCTACATGGGCTTGGTTCTGTCGGGTTGGAAGGCATGCCTTTGTTTACCTCACGGTAGCTGGCATTGTATGGAAGAGTGCGTGAGCAATTTCAAGCTCCCGCCGTCTCACTCTCGCTGTCGGTGCCGAGTCACCGCCACGGTCCGGTGAGTCGTGTCAGACGCTCTCCGTGCCCGTCAAGGTGGCAGTGGTGGGCACGGAGAGCATGGAGCGGTCGGGTTGTCAGGGTCTCCGGGGCAACTGGTCTCGCCTCTTTTCGAGCGCCACGGCATAGCTGCCAGCAGAAACCGGGGGCCTTTTCTCAAAAGGGTATTTCCCCATGTCCTTTCTCCTCCCACCTGGCTCTCTTGTCCAAATGGTTTTGTGTAGGAGACGAGGAGAGATGACACTTGGTGTACGGAATTGAGAAAAAGTCCACGTCTTTGAGCCATAGAGTGATGAGGGACTAGTGGTTAGGTTTGACGAGCCTGGATTTCAGCAAACAAAGGCCCGACATCACAGGACATCTATTGGATGTGATTGAATCTTCTCACACAAGGACTGTTGCGGTTTCGAAGCCCTCGCAAGCCAGAAACAAGCCGGCGCTCAGCCGACATAACAGTCGGGCGTCTGGGCCGGCGTGACATCTGAGGTTATTCCTGGTTGAGGGCGGCTGAAGGGGATGTTCGCTGCGATGTCGGCGTTATGACTAAGAGGCGGTCGGTATGTGCCTGGTGCTGGCTGACTGCCGCCCCATCTCCCCGCAGTCCCCCATGCAGCAGCTTCTTGTTTTGGAAAAGCAGAAGTTGGCCTTGGAGACGGCAGAGCCCAGACATAAAGGCTTTCAGCGAGGGCCTGTACTTTTTGTGTGGAACCTAATCTCAGTTGGTGGTGGGGTTTTGTATACCTTTCGCTGACGCTCACTTTTTTGGGGTGAAAGTGTGAGAGTGTTGTTTTGTTCCCCGAATGTAGCTGGTGTAATTGAAGGTGCCCCCCTTCAATAGAGCAACATCAGGCTCTATTTCCCCTCACAGCTCGGTTCTGACTGCAGGTCAGGGAGTCATGACCTGGCTCTCTGCTTCACTAAACCTGAGGTCAACCCGCTGTAAAAGAAAACATGCCTGAATTCGCAGCCAATACAAAGCTCCTCAACATTTAAAGCGGTTTTCTTTTTGGGTTTTCTTTCATAAATTAGATATTTATGGTAGGAATATAGTGCTTTTTATTCAATACACCACCCAGAACAGAGGTGTCTGACAAAAACGTTGCGAACCTAAAATGAATCCGAGGTATCAACCACAACTCAACCATTAATTCGCAAATCAAATTCAATCTTCCGAATGGTCCATTTAAAATCCAGCTGTGTCTTTTTGTGTTTCTTAACCAGTGGAAACCCGGTGTCTTTCTGGGTCACTGCCATCACAGTTGAGATCCTGTTTCCTGTTCCGTTAACTGCCCCCGGGCTGTTTCTTCCAGGAGAGGAGAGGAGTGGGGGCTCTCTGAAGCGCTGACAGATGAGCTAATGATGCCGTTCCTGTCATTTCACCAGCAGGCAGGCAGCAGGGACGCAGAGATGCCCTGATTGATGGCTCTAGGCTTTATTAAAAAGCCTGCAGCCATTGGCCGCTTCCTCGACTGGAGCTTTCTCTGTGCTCTCTCCCCCATTCGCCCCCATTGGCTGGTGCTGTTGTAGGGCGAGATGACAAATCCATCGGTAGAACCCAGGGTTATCGATCCGTCGGAGGCCGGGACATTCACCTGTGACTCCTCCCCCTCTCCTGCCATAGTGGCGACGCCTCTGACGTGTATCTCTCTGCCGCGCGGGGTTGGGCGATCTCTACCCCACCCCCCTCCTTCGCCGTCCTCCCCCTCGTCTCCGTCTGCGACTCCTGAGGCAGGTCTAATCTCCTGTTTGCCTTGCCATTGTGAGTTGTATAATAGGGCGGTCCGCAGGGGTTCCAGGGTCTGCAAGACAAGGGCTTATGGTGACAATTGATCCCAGGGAAGGTGGCTCACAGCCAGGGTCTGTTTTCACTGGTGTCAAGTGAGGCTTTGGTGGCCCGAGGTGATAGCTCAATAGACTTCAGTGCCTCTAGACGGCCCGCGGATTAAAGCAGAGATGTTGCCCTCCTTTTATTGCCTGATGACTCAGGCTGATGTCTTGCGCCGCGCTGACACTTGCAGTATATTCCGTTGCAGCCATTTAAGTCAGAATAGCGGGGTATCGTTGTGTGAGGGAGCTCTCGGTATGGGCCTGACTGAGCAGCAGACAGGAGCACTGAGGGTAGTGATTGGAGATGTCCGATTGACGGGGGAACCTGGCAAAATAAACGCGTAAAACACGGCAATGCTAACCCGCTAACCTTGTTCATTCAGACACTTATTTGGCTAACTAGCAATTTAAACCACATCACTCAACATCAGCTCCCGCAGGTGTTTTCCCCACTGCTCTGGGGGATCGTGTCAGCGTCATAGTATAATATAATATGACAGATGAAATCACATGGGATTATTTTTTTGAAATATTCACAGTAAAAGCAGCGAATTTTGTAAACAAAGGATTTTAGGTGATTTTCTTTTACTACATCACAATTCGTAGATTTGCTGCGTGTACATGGATATGTAGTTCTTCACAAATTCTATCACGTCTTGAGGAGTTGCGCAGCTCTGCGCTCACACTACATCCACCGACAGACATACTGTTGGACCTGTATCAGAGCTCTTGGGATTACTGGGGCCTCAACAGAGAGCCATATCCTGCAACAGCCACTCTGCTCTGTTGACATCTTCCCAGATGCTGTTTGACTACCGTAAGGAGATACTGTCAGTCAATAGGCCTGGTGTGTGTGTGTGTGTGTGTGTGTGTGTGTGTGTGTGTGTGTGTGTGGACGCTCTCCAGGTATTTGTAAATTCGGATCTGTTTATCCTATGACAGATTCACTTTAAGTTGAGGTATTGCCCTCAGCCCGACTTGTTAATTTACTACTTTTGAAGTATCTCCCTTTGAAGTAACTAAATCAAAATTACACGCAGCTGTAGAAATCAAATTAGGTAGATTGGCAATTATCAGTACACATTTGTCAGCTATAAAAGACGTATGACTATTTTGAGTTTTCTAAACAGCATGAGGAAACGAACAGAGGCCAAATGATCAGTCCCCAAATTGCAAATGCATGATCATAAAATAGCTACATTATTCGATGTGTCAATGGGAAATGTCTACAAACCAATTATGCTGTATGCTGAACATCTGCAAAGAGGAACAGTGTTCTCAAGTCAAACCTGACCGACGGGGAAGAATGTACACTTAACCGGATAGTTGCTGTGTGCACCAAATTGTGCCGCTATATCGTGGGAATTGTTGTGTCTAATGATTGCCCAGCATGGTTGTGTAACAGGAATATGAGGCAATTTTACAGGACCAGGTGCGTTCTATGGTGCCGACACTGTTCCCATGTGGTGTTCCAATATTCCAGGATGCTCCTCTGTTAAACTATTTCAAAAGGGATTTAAGGAACATCGGGACTGATTTACAAACACTATGGAAGACTTCAAGCACCTTCAACGGCCTCCCCAATCACCAGATCTGAACCTAATTTACAGGAAGTTCATGGCCAAGGAGTGCAAAGTGGATTTGCACCTCCTGAAAGAGCTGGTGGGTCTCCTCCGGGAACGCTGCAACATTCCACTAACCGCCGTTCAGGACTTGTATGACGGCATTCCAAGAAGGATTGAGCTCTTCTGAAGGCAAAGTGAGGCCCTCCTTATACAGTCCTTGATATTCATAGATTGTTAGGTTTTTCTGTTATCTTGTCCACCCCATGTCTTTTGTAATAACAGAACAGTGTTTTTAAGACGTCATCCAGGAGACGTCTATTGACATTTTCCTAATACGAGTCTCGTTTTACCGGTTTTGACCTTTCACAGTGCCCTGTGACACCATTGTGGAATTTTCACTTGCTGCCAAACACTAAATAATTCAATATACGTGGCAGGCCATGCAGGCATGTGTTCTACAGCCTTGTGGTGTAGAAAATATTTACTATTTTGATCAGGTACACATTTTCTCTGGACCCAAATGAGCCAATAAGGAGGTTATGAATAATTGCTGATTCCTGTAAGTGGGCTACGCCTGATCACACCAAACCGCAGTTTACATGTGTATTATTTAATACATTGTTGATTAAAATGATTCCCAGTGAATTTGCTAACACCCACCTTTTATGATAAAACGAGCTTTTAACCGCCTATAGGGGATTTCGTTGAAACCTGTTTAAGAATTAAGGTTGCCTGGATGAAATGTTATTTTCGTTTGAACATGCTTTGGAATTATTCCGTTTTTAAGAGACTCGTTATATTTAGTTCCATTCTTTAAACACGTAATATGGTTCAAACGAAAAGCCTGTAGCATATAACATCATGCATTTACTACTGACTACAGGCTGTGAGGTTTATGGCGGCAAAGCCAACCGCCTACCGTCTCCTACTGGTGTTCCTGTAGCCAGTGTTCATTGTAACGTTGCGTCTCCCCTTATGGACGATGGCCGTATGTGGCGAGACCCGGATGTTGATCTGTTACAGTTGATGGTCTGCCACCATTCGTAACCCGTCCGACCGGTTTGAATAAGCTGGCACACGCACGCACGCACGCACACACACACACACAGTCGCACACTCACCTTGCCGCGGTGAAGAACTCCTCGCATGTCCGCGGTCGTTCACACCTCCTGAACTCCCGTGGAGAATTAGGGGAGCAAAGGCTGCTCCGCTTCAATGTCCCCTGCATAGGCAGACATATGCCC
This sequence comes from Esox niger, assembly GCA_016801105.1. Lineage (NCBI taxonomy): Eukaryota > Metazoa > Chordata > Actinopteri > Esociformes > Esocidae > Esox > Esox niger. Next base: position 24,359 of record JACXGJ010008685.1, read on the forward strand.
TCGTCCGGGGCAAAACACGGGCTTTGGCTGGAGCGACAGCTTTATGCCTGGATAATGACTGTGTGGTGAAAGGAGAACTGCGGGAGATCCGGGGAAGGGGGGGCTAACGGCTTGAAGGGCGGAGGGCATCGCAATATGATGTCACATATGACCGATGTGGGAATGCTCGGCCGATTTGTCACCCTCAGTCTCGCATGAAGTCCCATTAGTGTGCCACACACACATGCACACATGCACACACACGCGCGCACACACACACACACACACACAGATGCACACACACACACACACGCACACATGCACACACACACTACGCTGCCTGTTTCCAATACCCTCCAGGGATGAATGACTAGTTTGGCTCCACCCATGACCCCAACGTGTGTTTCTACCTCCCCCCGTTAATTCTCTTTGTGTGTGTGTGTGTGCGTGTGTGTGCGCCCCCGTGGGCGTGCTGTGTGCCGTGACTGAGACAATAGTGTCATTAGCTGTGTAAGCCTTACCGTGCGTCAGAAGCCCTACAGACGAGGCCCTCTGCAGCACCCAGGCTGCGTGCGTACGTGTCCGTTGGTGTGTGCGTGCGTGCGTGTGTACGTGCGCGCTTGCCTCCCAGGCATGCTGGGGTTAAATCTAACCTCTCCATAGCTCCTCTTTACAGGGTGGGTTAGGGGACACAAAAGGCTGTTATTGATAGGGGAGCATGAAGGCTTTGGAAACATTGGGTTTTCTATTGGAATACAAATAGAATTTCCACACTAAAATGTGTGCCTGTGTACTACAATAAACCAGAAGTCTCTCTGTCTGCTAACCCATGAGATATTTGGGAAAGTTCTTCACAGAAAAGGGCTCTTTTAGTGTTGGAGTTCAAGGGACTCTGTAGAATCTTGACTCTAACATTTACATCACCGATGGGAAACAATAACATGACTTGTCTCCTCTTCCCTTAACGAACGAGACCAGAATAGTATTAGCAAATACAGGGCTATATAGGGCAAGGATAGTTCTGTGAGGGCCGGTTTCCCAGGCACAGATTAAGCCCAGTCCAGGACTTAAACAAGCTCAGTGGGGTTTTCTGTTGAACTGAATTTATTTAGTCCTAGACGAGGCTTTATCCATGACTGCAAAACCGACCCTGAGTGTCTGAAGTGAGCATGAGGAGGTCACATTTCAGTGCTGTTCTCTGAGGGCGTGTCAACACTACAGGCTGTGTGCCTGTCGTTCAGACAGAGGAGGGACATGCCACCTTGCACCTTCAATATGCCTGCACATTTAGAATTGCCATTGTACTCACATGTTTATATTTGTTACATGTACATATCTGCCTCGGGAACCTCACTGCCGCCTTCCCTGCATTTCAGTTGCCCATACTATCTTACTTCTCCAACTGTCATGATTGCACAGTCAAAATTGACATTTGTATTTGTATTTGCCCGATTGCACAACCATTCATTTCCCACTTGTACTTGCATTATACTTGTACATTTCTTCTATCCCCTATTTGCTCATTTTGAATTGCCATTTGCATTGTATTTGACTTGATTGCACATCTATACATTCCACTTGTAACACTCTATATTTAATACATGTACATTTCCTGCCCTCTTCTATTTCCATTTCTGGTTTTGTTGTACTGTACTTGTTCAATGACAAAGGTGAATCTAAATCTAATCTTATCTTAACTTGACCTGTCATTTCATTCATAATTCAGTTACTGTGGCGGCACCTTGACCGTCAAATTCCTGCTCTTTGTATTACAAAACACAGACGGAGCAAGTTCTTCATATGCGTGACGTTCTACTGTCACAATGTCTGGCTAGTCAAAGGCTCCCTTTTATTGGCCAGCACTCATGTCAAAGAATCCCTTCTACTGGCCAGCTCTGTCCTGCCAAAGGATCCCTTCTAATGGCCAGCTCCGTCCTGCCAAAGGATCCCTTCTAATGGCCAGCTCCGTCCTGCCAAAGGATCCCTTCTAATGGCCAGCTCCGTCCTGCCAAAGGATCCCTTCTAATGGCCAGCTCCGTCCTGCCAAAGGATCCCTTCTAATGGCCAGCTCCGTCCTGCCAATGGATCCCTTCTAATGGCCAGCTCCGTCCTGCCAAAGGATCCCTTCTAATGGCCAGCTCCGTCCTGCCA
>JACXGJ010008686.1:0-26376 GCA_016801105.1 Esox niger
GTGGACCATTAAAATACCATTATACCATACCACTGACACCCACCTGTGGACCATTAAAATACCATTATAGCATACCACTGACATCTACCTGTGGACCATTAAAATACCATTATACCATATCACTGACACCCACCTGTGGACCATTAAAATACCATTATACCATACCACTGACACCCACCTGTGGACCATTAAAGTTGATTTCAGATACCACTGTTGAAGTATCACTGGTCATGGCTCAAGAACTAAAGAGTGCATTCCCACAGTGGCCCAGCCAAAATCCTTATTTCAAGACTATTGAGCATCTGTGGCACTATTGGAAAATTGCAGTTCATAGGCATCATCCAAAGAAACCAGAAAAAAATCAGCAGAGACGCATGGACCAAATTCACCAGTACATTTTGCAAAGTTGGTACACCACTACCAAAATACTTAAATCTGTTATTGTAGTGACAGGTTGCTCTATCAAATGTTAATGTGTAGGCTTTGAATACAAGCGCCATATTTCTGTTTTTGCGTTTCCTTACAAATATTTTCCAACAATGTTTAAAACCAATGTCAACTTCAATAACTGATTTTGGGTGTCCGTTTTTTAAAATAAAAAATAAAAAATGAAAGGTTATGTACCACTTGTAATTCAGTGAAATTGAAGAGTTTGCGAGGCAAAGGTGAGTATACAATGCCTACCCTTTGGCACAATATCAGTAGATGGCGCTGCTGTGTCTCTGGGGCCAGGCTTACTCTTCTGTTTAGATTTGATTTTCTCCATCCTAGAGAAAGGGTAGAACACAGGGAATTTAAACAATAGCCATTACAATTAAAACAGAATCAGAACAATCAAACATCTTTGGTGGAGTCCTACTGCTTCTTCAGCGTCTCCACAGACTTCTTCTCCATCTCTAGTCTGGCAGCCACCCGTTTCTTCACTTTAGCTTCAAAGAGTTCAGCACCCCTTAAAACAGAAGAGATAAACAACGTATTATGCCATTCCATAGAATAACAAGCAGATGCCTTGAAACTCATTTTCAAAAGTACCACACTATTCTGAAAACATCTTTAAATGTCACTGAAGTTTTGGTGTACATTGGCATTTTAGTTAAACATCTCACAGACATTATTCAGGTTAAGGGTCTTTGTCAAAAACAGAACAGCTTACTCACTTTGCCAGCTTGTAATTTGCTCTGGCAACCTTTTTGATGACTCATCAGGTTCTCAAAACACTATGCTTTCTGCCTCCCTTTAGCCCGTGGAGCCTGTTTGCTAGAGAAGTGGCCAGTAAGTTAATAATTCTAACCTGGATGCCAGGATTTTTGAGGCCCTGAGGTCAGACACCACATACAGGAAGTAGTAGCTGAGGAAAACCCTCCTCTGAGCCAAGAGCACGGTGAAACAGATCGCATCCCACACGATGCCCGCCTCCCCCTCTGGCAGCTCACACTCATCATCAGGAGCAGCTGGGAGCATACACACACATACACACATTTTACTATCAAGATGAGGTCTGGCAATTTAGTACCTTTAAAAACAACTATGTTACCTAACCCGTAATTTAACCCTAACCCTAACTTCAAAAACATTTATGCATATACTTAACCTAACCTTAATTTGTAAACATTACCCTTAATGTTTAAACAGCCTCAATGTTAGATGGTAGTACATAGAGTACATATACGTAAACGTTTATGAAAGCACAGAAGAGTACATTGTTCAACATGCAGACATTACAGGATATATACATTCAGAACGACACATGCATGTATGCATATACTCGCACAAACACAAAAACAAATACACACATTTCGTTGGTAGGTATTATCAGTCACACTTACGGACATCATAACCTTCAACTGTACAGACCATGCTGAAGGCTTGAATAAGCCAACAGCCGTTCTTCAAAAGGCTGTCCAAATAAGCACACGAGCCAAGCTGTGGACACATATAGCAAAACAGAGCACACAGGAGAGACACGACTTGACTGAGAGTCAGTAAAGCTAGATTAAACATAGCATTAACAAGTAATTGAAATTATGTTATTAGCATTGTATAATGTGGTAGATATAGTTATACTTCAAATTAATATAAACATTTGAAAAAAGAAAATGGGTATAGTATGAACTCTGAATAGGTGCAAATATCTCAGTTGTGAATCCTTAATAAAAAAAATAGAAATCGTTGCCATCAGAACATAAAAGAACTATGGCTGCTTTTACCCTTGCTTATTCTCTTCAAATCAATAAAAAGCTATTTATAATATTTTAAAATAACAGTGATGACCAGCAATGTATATGAAAGGTCTAAAGATAAATGTTCCTTAACCATCAAGGTACAGAGTGTGTAAACCGTGTTTCCACGGCTAGCCAATAAAAATGCTAATTAACTTAAAAATCATGCAATGTGATTTTCTGGATTTTTGTCTCTCACAGTTGAAGTGTACCTATGGTAAAAATGACAGAACTCTACATGCTTTGTAAGTAGGAAAACCTGCAAAATCAGCAGTGTTTCAAATACTTGTTCTCCCCACCGTATAGTCGCAAGAATAAATTATTTGTGAGAATATCTGGTGTTGATACCAGCTATTGTCCATCAAACCACCATTAAACTAGCTAATGTAGAGAAAGCAGGATTAGTGACGAGCTAGCTAACATACACAATACATGATTAGTGATAAGCTAGCAAACCTATAGAAATATGGGTTAGTGATAAGCTAGCTAACATACGGAAAGCAAGTTCTTCATGGCGATGACAAAGCAGGTGTATCCAATGAGCCAGTCCCACAGCCTGATGATGTATCGTACGGGCTTCATGAGCAGGCTGCCTCCAAACAGCATGAAGTAGAAGCAGGCTACCAGGTAGCCCAGGCAGAAGATGTTGATGCGAGTCGTTCCCGTGATGAAAATGAGGCACAAGACCAGCCAGAAGAAGTAGCTGAACACAAACACCTTGACCATGTCCAAGTAAGATCTGTGGTAACAAAGAAGACCCATTCTTTTCTACAGTGGATAGAAAATGTCTACACACCCCTGTTAAAATGCCAGGTTTTGTGATGTAAAATAACAGGCAATTTTGGCACAAAACCTTCAGGCGCCCAAAAGCTGAAGATGAAGAAGAAGTTCACCTTTCAGCACAACAACAACCCAAAGCACACATCCAAACCCACAAAAGCATGGTTTCACCAGAAGAAGATTAACGTTTTGGAATGGCCCAGCCAGACCTGAATCCAATTGAACATCTGTGGGGTGATTTGAAGAGGGCTGTGCACAGGAGATGTCATCGCAATCTGACAGATTTGGAGCGCTTTGGCAAGGATGAGTGGGCAAATATTGCCACGTCAAGATGTGCCATGCTAATAGACTCCTACCCAAAAAGACTGAGTGTACTATTAAAATCAAAAGGTGCTTCAACAAAGTATTAGTTTAAGGGTGTGCTCACTTATGCAACCAGGTTATTTTGAGTTTCTTATTCTTCCCCCTCAAAGATTTCAGTTTGTTTTTCAATTGAATTATTCACGTTATAGGGCACAATTAAGGTGGAAAAATGTCTGACATGATTGATCTAGTTCTCATTGTTATGCATCACAAACACTTGGCATTTTAACAGGGGTGTGTAGACTTTTTATATCCACTGTATATTACCATACATACTAGTTCCAGGAGTTTTCCCAGACCATGTGACTGAAAAAACTCCAGGCCTTAGACTTAGGCTCTACCTGATCAACTAAACATTTACAGGTCTGCTGATGTCATTCTAGCTAAGTAAGCTAAGACAGCCCTTAGACCTGCAGTGGAGGAAGTTGTTGACGGGGATGTACTGGTTGAAGGAGCTTGGATCCAGGCTGCGACTGATCTCCACATTCTCCCCTGCCATGAGGCGCACCACGGCCCGGTTCTCCTCCTCAAACACCTGCCACTGCAGCGAGGAGCACAGCAGCAGGAGGTGGTCATCTAGACACATGGGGAAACCAAATGGCTTCCTTGATCACTTATGTAGGAGCAGCAGACTGATTTTGATAAATGTCTAAAGGAATTACATTACACACCATATCACTAACTTCAATGGAGGACTTCCCCAGAATTGGGGAATTTGGAAATTGTATTTAGGAAGACTGAGAGACTCACAAAAGATGAAAGAAGGAGCAGGACGCATGGCAAAATCCGGCAGGTAAAGCCACTTAATAAGGTTGGAGGTCAACGCTTGACTGGAGGTCCTCCATGGATAATCTGGTAAAAAGTAGATTTAAGAATTTAATAAATTGGGCCCGTATTCAAAGTGTCTCACAGTGCTGATCTACAATCCGTTTAGCCTTTATGAATGGTAAATCTGTATGAACATGTCCTAGCACTACTGCTCTTCAGAGGCTTTGTGAATTATTGTATTGTAAGGCCTATGCTGTATACCATCATGTCTCTCATATCCTAATCAGACCTCCACTAACCAATGGTGTAGAACAGGGTTTGTGGTAAAGCACATCCTATTAAAACAAAATTGTTGAGCTGTATGCGATTATGCCTTGCCAAAACAAAAACCCTGGTGTAGAAGCCAATTTCCTGTCCTTACCCACGCAGAGCGCCGGAGGGATGCCGATGCAGATCAGGTACTGCAGCACCATAAGGCCTGCAGTGAAGCAGCAGTACTTAGGCCACACCTCTCCAATGGACTTCCTGCGTCGTCGTGACAGAACTGCCATCAGCGCAAAGGAGTGCAGCAGCGCGTAAAAATCCATCCGCTGGCCAATCACATTCACAGCCACCACTAAACACACCTGATGTACAGGAGAGGCATTGGAAAAAGCTGCTGTGATACAATGAAACCACAGATATGAAAATGTCTATAGTTATAGCTAAGACAACTATAGACAACTTCCCAAACAGTTATAAAAAGAAATATGTTAATATAGATCTCATAAGAATCATAAATGAAAGTATGAAGATTTGCAGCCCCAATAATTGGTTGTAGCTATGTAACCTCCAGGCCAAACTTGTAGTAGAAGTAATTAATGAAGTATTTGATGCAGGGCAGGACACCATGGTCCAGGTGCTGGCGTGTGATGCCCTGGAAGACAATGCTGAAGCTGGGGGTCTTTAGGTCATTGGAGAGGCGGTAGTAGATCTGGTGTCTATGCACCGTCACCTCAAACACAAGCAACCCCAGCACCATCAAGTGATTCTGAAATCAACAAAAAACACAACCAAAGAACTTTCACAGTACAGAACCTTAGAACCACATATCAATAACTATCACACTAATGACAGGATAATCATTCACAGGCACTGTATTTATTCAATGAATCATCAACAGTTCTTTATTGATGGTTAACGTGGCTATGTAGTCCATGGCATGGTCGACAAATTATGTCATTATGAGTAAATAATCACAGCATCTGAGAGAGGCATTTCTTACCCTTAGACAGGGAAGGATCCTATCTTCACACTTGCGCATCTCTCCACACCATATGGCTGGGTCGACAGGTTCCACGTATAATACAGACCTCCTCAGTAGCTCCTCAGTGTTAGGCGACACCAGGCTCTGACACACAAACACAAACTGCTGCAAACGGAGGCAGTCACACATATGCACACACGCGAACACCCAGTCTCCATGTGTCTAAAGGAAAACATTATGGCCTTGGGACTATAACGTTCATTGATACGCTGAAATAATGAGTCAGTATTAGTTTGCTGGCGGGAAGTGAACTCACAGCGTTGCAGTTGGAGGAGTACTCCAGGGGTTTGATGACCTTGAGCTGATACAGCATTTTACAAACCACCATAACACAGGCCCAGACGGAGGACACACTGGAGGCGATGGGGCGGAGTCTGGGGAACGGCATGGCGAAGGCCCACAGAACCAGGAAAAGGAAGTTCATCAGGGACACCTGGGGCAGAACAACAGTAAAACAGCATATTGGATTATATTATAAAATCAGTGCACTGGACTCAGCACTAAATTAAAGGTATTAACGGGGACAGGGTACAATGAGAATGTGGAGTTGGGGTCATGGAAAGATATCAGACCTCTTGTAGGGACACCCAGATGATGCCAGTGGAGACAATCTTGAGGCTGTGAAGCTCCATTAGCCTCCAGCCTGTCTCCTGGGCCCGCTGCAAGGCAACCAGAGCCTGGAACAGCAGCAGGCCAGCCTGATCAACTATCAACCCCCACTGGGTCAAACGGCTCTCTGGGGTGCCTAGCAAAAACAGCAAAGGACACCACATAAAGGAACTCCTGAGCTTGTAAAACATGATAAGACCTATGAATGTGCCTTTCACTAATTGTGGGGTAGCTTATTAAACTCAGCCCTAAGCTAAATGACACACATGAGATTATGTTGGTGGGAAAATCCTGTATCCCCACAAGCCAATGGCATTTAATTAAATACAAACATTTGTCCAGCAGTGGAAACATTTCAAACAGTTTTGTTCTACAGTCCACATCCATACATACAGTGGGGAGAACAAGTATTTGATACACTGGTGATTTAGGAGGTTTTCCTACTTACAAAGCATGTAGAGGTCTGTACATTTTATCATAGGTACACTTCAACTGTGAGAGACAAAAATCCAGAAAATCACATATGATTTTTAAACAACTAATTTGCATTTTATTGCATGACATAAGTATTTGATACATCAGAAAAGTAGAACTTAATATTTGGTACAGAAACCTTTGTTTGCAATTACAGAGATCATACGTGTCCTGTAGTTCTTGACCAGGTTTGCACACACTGCAGCAGGGATTTTGACCCACTCTACTAATTACTAATGGTTTTCTTTGAGACTGTGGTACCAGCGCTCTCCAGGTCATTGACCAGGTCCTGCCGTGTAGTTCTGGGCTGATCCCTCACCTTCCTCATGATCACTGATGCCCCCCGAGGTGAGATCTTGCATGGAGCCCCAGACCGAGGGAGATTGACAGTCATCTTGAACTTCTTCCATTTTCTAATTATTGCGCCAACAGTTGTTGCCTTCTCACCAAGCTGCTTGCCTATTGTCCTGTAGCCCATCCCAGTCTTGTGCAGGTCTACAATTTTATCCCTGATGTCCTTACACAGCTCTCTGGTCTTGGCCATTGTGAAGAGGATGGAGTCTGTTTGATTGAGTGTGTGGACAGGTGTCTTTTATACAGGTAACGAGTTTAAACGTTGCAGTTAATACAGGTAATGAGTGGAGAACAGGAGGGCTTCTTAAAGAAAAACTAACAGGTCTGTGATAGCCGGAATTCTTACAGGTTGGTAGGTGATCAAATACTTATGTCATGCAAAAAAATGCTAATTAATTATTGAAAAATCACAGAATGTGATTTTCTGGACTTTTGTTTTAGATTCCATCTCCCACAGTTGAAGTGTACCTATGGTAAAAAATGACAGACCTCTACATGCTTTGTAAGTAGGTGTATCAAATACCTGTTCTCCCCACTGTATGTCTATAAGGTTTCAGTCGTAAACAGTTACAAGATCAAACACACATGAATATTTGTGCTCTATTGTAAGTCATACAAGTAGATGCAAAACTACACAGTTGTGACTGACGGGTAGGTTATTTTCCAACTGAGCAAACTATGTCTGTAAAACTATTATTTAGATGATAATAAATTTTACGTATCTGAATTGTACTGGCATTTGTTAATAAAACTAATTAATGCAATTGTTTACTTGCATTAATTAATTATAGCTCTGGTCTTTACTTGTAGCTTTGATTTCTACTTATAGGATATATATCAGGGCGGAGCAACTGTATCAAGTAATTTCAATTGTGAAAGAGACCACTTTATATTGGGTCTAATTAACTTCCTTTTCATATGGTGTACCATGAAGTGACCAAGCAGAACAGACCTGTTTTCTCATGCCCTTCCTCAGGTGTCTTCTCTGAGGCAGACAGTCCAGCCTTGTCCAACGTGTCCTGACTCCCCAGACATCCGGACTCACCACCTATTTGCTCACTCTGCTCCTTTGCCATCCTAGCAAAAAGTTAATAATGGAATTAGTCTGTATACTAACAATTTATTATGCAATGCAGAGCATTTCTTCATTGATGTAAAGAAAATATATTGGACAGGTACCGTTTCTGTAACTTTTCAAGGTTTTCTTTAATTCTAGGAAAGGAAAAAACATCAGTTTGACATTTGTGAAAAAAAAACATAATCAAATGATCTGAAAAAGAGGACATTTTAATTACTCCGAAATCATGATGGGCTGATGGAATTTAATTTGGTAGCAGAAATATATTATCTGCACACTGAAGTGGGGCTGTATTCTCAAGATAATGAAACAAAAACAATAAAACAATACTATTACACTTTCTTCTTATCATAACACTTCTCTCACTCCCTTTTCCATTTTGCTCCATCAGGGTTATTTAAAATAAATGAAAGACTGGGCAAACCAAAGTGTGAAGCAAATATAGATACACAAATATAGCTCTTACATGTCAGCTATAATATTAACTGAGTTCCTCAGCTCTTCCTCTCTGGGTGAAGAGATGGACAGAATGGAGGGAACAGAAAAACATAGACATGGGTGGAGGATGACAGACAACAATTATTTATTAAGTATTAACTCGTATTAAAGTTTAGTATTATTAGAACATTCCTTTAATTTAAATGGACTTGATTTACCGATATTGATAATACTGAGAATTCCCTTGTCATTCTTTTTGATGGACTATTTTGAACACTTGAAAATTGCGATGAGGTCAGCAAGCCCACCTGGTTTGTGCCTGCCGGACAGGAACGTTGTCCAGGTCAGTGAGATCAAGGAAGTCCTGGTTGAAGTAGTGCAGCTGCAGGATGCAGGCCAGTAGAAAAACCGCGGGGAGTAATATCCTAGCAAACAGCTCCACGGTATCGTACTGTTCTAAACCCAGATCCCGCAGACTACAGGACAGAGGACATCAATAGCCGAGAATAACTTAGCGTGTGCAAAGAAGTTGGAATGTTTCTTAGCCCTGGATCATTGGACGGACAGTAAGACGCAGGGTAAGAAGAATTAAGAGTTTATGTACGTGTTGGTCAAACTGCCACCACCCAGACTCACCCTTCCTCGGACATGCCTAAGATCTGTCTGAATAGTCCAGAGACGGTTTTGAACTGGTACATGTAGATTGCTATCAGGACCACCATGGAGTAACCCACCACCACTGCCCAGAAGTACTTCAACACTCGTCTCCACACGTCATAGCGGATCTGAAGAATGGGAACACTGATGTTAAAAGCATTGATGCAAAAGAGCATTTTTCGGTGTTGGCTTGTAATTACAACAGAGAGCCCAAGAACACCAGATCAGAATGATCAACATTGTTGTTTCAATTATAACTTCTGTTTAAAAAGAGTATTTTTCAACTTATTTTTCTTTGTTCACAATTAATTCTGGAACTTGTGGTATTTTATAAACAGACTAATACAAAGTAGATTCTACTGCAACATTCTAATTCACTTATTCAAGTTTGTTTTGAGGAGATGTGTTTTTATGACACAAATGTATCAGTGCTAATATTCGTAAGTAATACATTAAGTAGTTCTGCTGTGGTGAAATTAACCTTTCAGAGTAAAATAAATGTTGTGCTATGAAGATTGCTTCTCACATTTCATGTGGCATGAGGCAGCCAGAGGCTAATACACACCCATCATTACATACGTATTATTTCTGCCTGGAGATATTAATTTAACATTCACATTTTATTTACATTATGTTATATGATCCTGTGCCCTAAGTCAGATTGTGTGTAAAACCAGAGTGCTGCTGGGACTCATGAAACAAAAGGTTAATATTGGCTTGTGTCTTTCTGTCTGTGTGGTAGTAGCAAGGCCATTAGGCTGCTGTAAGTGGTCATAGATAAATGGTCAGCAGAAATACAAGATGGGGAGGGAAACCAGAAAAACGACAGCAGAAATGTTTTTGTAAGATCAATATTCATAAAGGATGCTGTGTCGATAAGTTAGAACAGAGTGCCTTGTGGAGATTATTTGCCAGCATGCTCTGTACATTTTCTCTTGAAAAAGTAATTTGAAGGATGGATTTTAAACATCCTTATATGTATTGCAAAGGAATTATTTGAATCTGTTATGGAAGAACTTTTTGGTGAAACCCTATGACCCATGATCAGTGCATTGTACAGACAACAGCTAGAGTCATCTTCAGAGTAAGATCAAACACAGGTGTGGCTACATTCTGAAGTACTAATGTTCATAAAAGTATAGCTAACATACATTTCTATTATAAAAAGTTACAAATTAGATTTACAAGAAATTAACCTTTTTTATAGCGTAATAGATCATTATCCAATAACATTCTGCACATTAAATTTCCCCAGCCAATTCATTGTGTTGATGGGGTCAAAAAATAGATGTTTACTTAATTAGTAGAGAACCCATTGTGAAAATGTCATATGAGATATTGCTTTAAAAAAACTGTTAAGTAGGTGAGGGCTACCTGGTAGAGGATGACACAGAACAGGAAAAGCATGATGTACAGGATTTTGTAGACCATCACACTGCCTGAGAAGCTAACCACAAAGAACATGGAGCAGCAGAACAGGATCCAGTACTTGACAAGAGTTCCTTTGACGGCTGAACCCAGCATTTCCATTATTGCAGAAACGTCCCCTTCATCCGCTGGTAAAGCTAAGAAACACAACGTAGAAAATATCGGGGGTCAAGGTTCAAACATCTCTGGGTTGGAGAACACAAAGTGAAGCAAGTTACAAACCCCCGATGGACAGTATATACACTACATTACTAACGCATGTGATCATTTTAACTGTACCAGCAGTGTAAATCGTGTAAAGTAAACGAGACGAGTCCATACATGGGAGCGTTTTGACTTCATGCAGAGACTCCTCTGACTCCTTGATTTCCTGCTCTTCACGCCTCTCCTTCAGCTGTTGTCGGAAAAGCAGCCAGAAGCTGAAGGTGTAGATGACCTTGGATCCCAGGTGGACGCAGGGCACCGGGTACATGGCCATGTCAAAGTCGACCAGCACGGCGTGGGGCAGCCCAGGGTACAGCTCGTCCCGCCGCAGCCTCAGTCCGCTCAGGAAGCCCAGCAGCAGCAGCATGGTGCTGTACAGCGCCAGGAAGGGAGCGCTCATCATAGCGTAGCGCCGGCGGTCACGCATCATCCAGATCACGCAGGACCACACCAGCAAGGCAAAGGTCAGCCAGCTGTTGTAGGTGATGCTCCACACCTGACAGGATGAAGGAACACAGGATCACTCCACAGCCATGTTCATGTTAAAAGTTTGTAAGATCAGGTCAATGTTATTTATCCTGTCCAGGGACGTCACTAGAAAATCATGGATGGGGGGCTAAGACTCATTTTCGTGGGTCTGGGCATACTTCCCAAAACATATTTTCATAATGTATTTTTAGAGTAACAATGGGTGTCATTTTTGGTTAAGGTTGGCTAAAAGTAAACCTGTCTAATAGTTTATTTTACATACTGATCTAATATGACTTAAATGATATCCAAATAAATAAATTTAAGTAAACTCTGTCCTCATCCAACACCAACAAGTCCCAAAACGACTGTATAATATATATATACTGTATAAAATACTTTTGTCAACTATAGTTTATAGTAAATGTACATCTACATACAGTATATTCTGGTTCTAAGCGAGATTTCTTTAAATCATTCGGAATCATTTCAAAAACAGATATAGTCATAAGCCCACTCATCTCGGATTAAAGTCATAATGATCATAATTAAAAAATAAATAATTTAACAACCGGATCTCCCTTCCTCTGAACAGAATACTTTAACTTCAAACCCAAACAAACATTAATCTGTGAAACACGCACAGTTTTGCAACTGTGATCTTGATGATTATTAGTGAAATACAAACGTTAGCTAGCATGTCATTAATGGGAAATTTATATTTTCAGTAGTTGGTAGGTTCTGTAGCTAAAAAGAAATACGAACCCTTATTATTGGACATCGTCCCCGATTATTGGCCACCTTACTTTTTAGTTGAAATACATTATTTATTTATTTTTAATTTGTATTACTAATGACAGACTTCACTCTTTTCTGTACTGTCTACTAGAAAGTTGTAGCTAGCTTTCATGCCTTCCGATAAAGAAAAAAAATACTGATCACTTTGATATTACGAAATATCAAGTCGAAATTCAGGAACTGCAACTTGTCTAAACCATTCCCATACATTATATTTTTACGATCTTTTTTACCTCCATACATTTCTATAAAAAATGGCGCTGGGCTAGCTGAAAGGATATATTGATTAGCAAAACGTAACTTTGCTATTCAGTGCTATTACACCTTTAACTTGAGAGGATTTACTTCTGGGACAAATAGAAACGGTAGCCACTATTACAGAAGACAGCTCGCTTCAGATGAGCGAGTTACGTTCAAAGCACCCAACTCAACCGAACATACTGCCACATGAACACGATTCTATAAAATGTCTATACAATGTGTAAGAAGTTAAGATGTGATAGAAAGGTTGACAAAAAATGAATTAGAAAGAAAATATATTGACTGATATTGATTTAATTGGGGGGAGACTAATTCATATTTTAGAGGGGCTAAAGCCTGAGCTTGTCTATTAGGTTTTGACAATAAAGAATGGTTTTCTGGGAGTTCGCTGTCAACGCCAAAAAAGGTTGATAACCAGTCATAGAAGTGGTTTACCATCATGACAATGAGTGCGCTGATGTAGCTGTGCTTCATGACGAATAGCCCGAACACAGTCAGTCCACTGGGGCCGGGAAGGGTAGGGTCAGTTTCTGTGGCGTTCACTGACACCCCGATCCAACTCTCCTCCATTTGACTCCTCTCTGTCACCTTCTCTGACCCTGAGAGGTGGGATCATTTCTGTACCGTAACTGAGCTGTGGCCGATTCACTGGTGATGATCATTTATTTCATTACCTACCATGTGACGCTGATATGTCCACTCCTTCATATAGCGGGGGAGGATAGGAGTTTGGATAACCTGCCCCTGGGCCTTCCAGCAATGACCCAACCTCCTTTACCCTCAGTTCGTCCCATGAACCGCTCACCAGGAAGACAGTTGGCTACATAAGAAAAACAGTCAACTAAACATTTTGGCTTTGAAGAAAAGGAGGTGGCCCACCAAATGTAAGGTGAACGTACAGTAAACATAGAATTATGTAAATGAAAGTCCCTCTAAAGGAAACTTTGTGTTACATCTGGGGAGCAAACTTACCTCATGTACCCTCTCATCTGGCATGTACGTTTCCTCATCCGTACTCGTCAGTAGCTGCAAAAGAGTAAAGAAATAGTGTAAGAATTACACGAGACTGTTGTCATGGTAGACAGAAAATCTGTAGATTTCAGCACCTCTAGTGTGTCTCCGGAGATGAACAAGATCTTGGAGAAGCTGGGAGGATTTTCAGGGGTTTCTACTGGACTCTCACACTTCACTAGTGTGTCCTAGCAAAACAACAGCACCGTGAAATTACTGACACTCAATTAACACATTCAATAAAAAATAAACCATTCATTTTCATCCATCCACTAGTCACTGCCTGTGTTTGCAATGGCACCCTGTTCACGGACCCAGATATAGTAGTGCCCATAGAGAGCTCTGAAAAAAATTAAGAGACCACTCCTAATTGTTCTTAAATCGGCATCTCTACATGTATGGTAGCTATTCCATTCTAGTGTCTTTTAAATTAGCACACAGGCACACCTCATTCTTAGTGATGTACTGATTAGGTGATTACCTGAACCAAATCTAATCTAATGAGTAAAAAGAATGGAAGACAGCAGCTGGGGTAACAAGTGAATGGCAAACACGTGCATGGCAATCACGGTTCAAAACTGGCACCTACGGGCAAGGCTGAACACATGCAAAGTTAAAAAACAGCCCTTAATGAATGAGAAGCAAAGAAAAGCCATGCTGAAGTTTGCAAAAGTCCATAAGGATTGGACCATAGAAGAAGTGAGTATGGTCATCTTCTCTGACAAGTCACATTTTCAGTTTGCTCAACACCTGGTCATCTAATGGTTAGACGGAGACCTGCAGAGGCCTTCAAGACACAGTGTCTCGCACCCACTGTGAAATTTGGTGGGGGATCAGGCAGATTTGTCTATGTGAAGAATTCATGAATCAAGCCAAGTACAAGGTTATCCTAGAGGAACACCTGCTTCCTTCGTCTCTGACAATGTTCCCCAACTTTGATAATTGTTTTTTTCCAGCAGGACAATGCTCCATGCCACATAGCCAGGTCAATTAAGGTGTGGCTGGAGAACCACCAGCTCATGACCCTGTCATGGCCAGCCCAATCTCCAGACCTGAACTGCATTGAAAACCTCTGGAATTTGATCAAGAGGAAGATGGATGGTCACAAGCATAAAACAAAGCCAAGCTACTTGAATTTTTGTGCTGGGAGTGGCATAAAGTCACCCAACAGCAATGTGAAAGACTGGTGGAGAGCATGCCAAGACGCATGAAAGCTGTGATAAATGAACTTGGTCATTCAACCAAATATTGATTTCTGAACTCTTCCTAAACAATTTCTCTTCTTTTCACTATTTAAGGTCTGAAAACAATGCATCTGTTTTGGTTATTTTGACTAGCTATTATTTTCTAGCAATAAATACCCTATATGATAATATTTTTATTTGCCATTTGGGAGTAATGTTGTCAGTAATTCATTGAAAAAAACTAAATTTTAATTTTACTCAAACACATACCTATGAATAGTAAAACCAGAGAAACTAATTATTTTGCAACGGTCTCTTAATTTTTCCTGGAGCTGTATAGTAGTGCCCATATATAGTACTACATTATCCCTATTAGGAATATTGGTTATATTTTGCATGCAGCCATTTACTATAGGCTTTAGTCATCTCCATATAGATACCTGTTCTTCAGTGATGTGGACCCATTTGTGCAGCAGGGCCACCAATGTGTAGTAGAGGAGCAGCAACACTATGGGGTTGGTAAAGACAGGCCAGCTGACATCTGCCTGCACACCCAGACTGTATGGTTCAGCCTCATTGGTCTGGATGACCGCTGTCATACCAAACAGCCTAGAGAAAATCACAGGTGCTAGACCAGATCAGTTTATAAATGACATTCACAGTGGATAGGTGTGCAATGGCACTTGAATGCATTTGTTTGTTATTGGACAACAATTTGTTTATACAGTATCCTTTTCCTGTGCAGTGCAGTAGAGTGTGTTATTGTTTTAGATTTGATCAAGTATGAATGACGGACCAGTAGCTTCAGCGACCAAACCGATGATATTGATGGGGCCATGTGTAACATTAAAATCAGCGACAAGCCCGAAGTCTGACAAACATTGACGAGACAGTGTTTCTTGCCCCGCCACCCTACCTGGCGTAGATGTCCTGTGGAGGTACGATCATTTGGGCCAGGGGCAACTGGTACAGGTAGAGAACCAGTAGGTGACCAGCGCTGAATATAGCCATCATCACACAGAGGGTACTGAAGAGCAGCAGGCTGAGCGTGCGGAGATACACCCACCAAGCCACCAGGCCCAGGAATGTCCCGAAATACACCGCTGAGGTCAGGGAGGGCAGAGCGATGCCTGGTACAGGGGGAAGAGGACCAGTCAAGTTAATTCATTAATTAGTCAATCAAGACCGCTGAGCCAAAGAAATGACTCGCATGACTAGTACATAAGTTACTAGTTAGAGTCGAAAGGTACTTTGAACGCAGTGGGGATGGACAGAAAGCAGAACAAGGCTTTTACAGCCAATTGATATTACCTGCTAGGCCCAGTAGAATGGTGACCACTACTTTGCCAACCGTGTCCATGATGGGGGACAATAAGACACGCAGTCCAATGGCAAATGCAACGAACTTCTGGACAAGCAGAGGAGATGCTACCGGAGCCACCATGCTTTCATCTGAGCTGTCAAACGACGAGCCATCTGTGACCTCACTGTCTACCTCAGACTCGGAGTCGGAAGCCTCCAGGTCCTGCTTTGTCAGATGAGCACAAGTTTGTTGAATAAGAAGGTGGTGTGTTTCATGAGTATCTGACTTTATAATGAAATAAATCGCCAATGTTTAAACCAGTAGCGGTAGAGTATAGGTGCTAAGGTACTGCATGAGAAGTTGAGGCAGCTCACTATGTGGGAAATTCTAAAGGGTGTGAATAATTTTTATGGCAACAGTATGTATGCCCACAATTTGTTGGTGCAAACATTTCATAGAGGTTGTGAAGGACAGTTAGTGATTGGTGGGGATTTTTTTTCTTTTTGCAAAACAATATAGTGAGGGATAATATGAAGGGAGCCCATGGGAAAAGTGTTCACAATACCTACTTCAGTAAAGCATGCATGATGTCAACTCCTAAAGCTTCCATTCACTAAAACCACAATGGCTCAAATATACTGTGATGGATCCAAAGTGGTGGATTAAATTTGTCATGTTGTTACCTGAGGATCAGAGGGCACAGTACAGTTTTCATGGATGTTGATTTGCGGCATGGTGTGCAGTAACTTCCTGATCAGGCGAAGTATGAAAAGCCCCGACAGGAAGACCCCCAGATCAGGGGTTAAGAGACGTATGATGTTCCCTGCATCCACCAAACTGAACCTGGGGGACACAACACAGAACAACACAACAACACCCATAATAAACCAACACAACACAGTACAACACAACAACACTCATAATAAACCAACACAACACAGTAAAACACAACAACACCCATAATAAATCAATACAACACAGTACAACATGACCCAAAACCATCTGATGAAAACCTGCTTTAGGAAAAGCACCAACGTCGCCAAAGAATATGTGGCCTTACCGTACAATGCCCAAGTGGTAGAGAACATTTTCCAAATATTCATTCTCTGTTGAACAACAAAAACATTTTAGATAAATCAAGTCTAGTCTTTTTAGCAAAATACCAAAGAAACATTCACCCAGATCATATTTGTATTGAATGAGTAAGTAATATGTAATGTCACTATACTCTTCATATGTTGGATTTCTGAAAATCTCTTTTTATGCCTCTGTTTAAAGCGCTGTTCAGCACTATGTCTTAGCTGTTAATTCTTTGGGGCTCAATGAAGTAAATATATTCTTACCATACTGAGGAACGTAGGCGAAAGTGATCTGCATGAAACACTGGAGAGCAAGAAACGTCACGCTGGTAGAACAGATGAGCACCATGAATGTCCCTGTCTTCCCTTAAAAAGGTAGAACAGAGACACTGATTGACAGAGCTAGAATTATTTGTAAAGAAAATAAAGTTAAACTCATTTACAAGGTCTGTAGTCTGACGTCATCTGTAAGGCACAACTGTGTGTAATTGGACTGTTTGTTTGATGGCCTTTATCTTGACTTCCTCAGTTTTTCTCTATCTTAATGGCTAAGGAAAGTGGTCCAGTCTACCTTTCAGATAGAGATCCTGTGTGTCTGTATTTACTGATAGTGAGCTCTGCTTACTACACAAGGATGTGGTCACATTCTGAATATAGAAAGAAGGTCTAACAGCAGTATTTAAACCACAGGGTCTTTCTGTGTCTTAAGAGCAGTTTCTCGATCGATAGTCTACTAAAGTAGACAACATGGAACTGGATTCACCTGAAAAGCAGACTGTAATCATAAGGAAAATCCTTGTATTTCACAAAAACAATTGGTTTCCATTTTAATGTGTGTTCATGTTCACAAATAAATTAGATACAATGTCTTCGATGACAAAAACCTTTTTAGGAAAATGTAACCCTGTGTATGTTTGAAGACTTTGATTCCATTCCACATATAAAGGCAGCATCATCCAAATGTTTACATTTTGAACTCCAACAAAAGCCATCAGTTTCATGTAAAGTTCTATTTGCTAAAAACGGGATGGATCTGTAACACCACAATGGCATCTCAACAGGGTTGACACCCTAATTAATAGGGAAGGGTGAAAACAAGGCCTGCTGGAATGGCACAGCATTAGCTGAGCAAGCAAATGGATTTCCGATGCCAAGGTTTTTACTAAAAGCTTTGTTTCATTTTTCACCAGCCAAGTAAAGGCCGGTCAATTACGTTTCAGTACGATGTGGTTAATCCCTGCACCCCAGTGGTGACCACTCAACCCAGGGTTATATTAGTGCCATGATGAGAAGGAGAACAATAGGAATCTTTCAAAGAGAAAAGGCAAACAGTTCTGCAAGCAAGAAAAACATCTCCCAAATGCTGACACCACAACTTTTAATTACACTATGTAATTACTAGGTTATACATAATAAATAAGACCATGGAGACCACATCCCTTTAACAGAGTACTAGGCCAACCCTTTTATTCATCAACTTCATTGATCGATGTACAGTAGAATGCAAAAATCAAAACTAGTAAATTCATCATACAGACCAGGTCACCAGTGGCTGGCAGTTCCCACACAGTCAGTGATGTCAAATGGATCATCAGCATTAAATGACATGGCCTTGTCTGACAGTATTCTGGAGTTAAAAATTATAATAATAAATAGTAGCTTGGCCTAAAAGTCACTCTGTTTTTGTAAAGTGTCCTGTACTTTGGTTTCCACTTGGGACCCGGGACAGCATTCATCAGAGGTCTTACCTTGCATGGAGGTGACAGAGGGGTTTGGGAGGAGGGGGAGGATGAGCAGGAAGAGGAAGTACACCAAAGACAGGCCATTGTACCGGAATGACGACGCTACAGAGAAAAACAAGGATTTGAATGAGTCTTTTATACTTTCTGTTTGCCGTCTTAGATGCCCAATCTTGTGACAAAGTTGACACTGAGAAACCATTACGTAATAGAGCTTGTAAAAATAACCCATAGCATTAGGCGTCAGAGGAATTGCCAGCACTGAAAATACAGAACAATGATCCATTGCATCAAAATGCATTTGTGTTGGACTAATGAATATAAACGTACACATTGAGTAAGTAACTAAAAATTGCTAGGAAGAGATTTATGATTTGATGTGTTTGTTAAATGTGCCAGGCACAGCTTTTCGCAGCTTTGTAGATATCGCTATGAAGAAACAGAATTGATAGAACACATTCTGTTGTCACACATTTGATGTCTCTACCAACACTGGCAATGAAACTGACAAAAAATCATAAATCATAGTTTCACCTTTAATAATCAACCTTTGCCAATACTCAACAAAAATGCATTGTGTTGTGTATTTAACTTAGTTATTTGTCACACTAAAAGAATACTTAACGTGAGAAAGGTGTCTTACATGTAACCACTTAATAAAACAATATATTAATTCGTATTTTTTTAATTACAGCAGAATTTACTGAATATATACTGCTTTAGAAATAAAAGTCTCTGGGAGAACAAGTTAAAGAATTAGCATCAAAAGCTGAACCATTCCAGTTTATTATAGTTTTTTAGGGATCTACCTACAAAGGGTCATCAAGAAATCCCTATGTAAAAGTTAAACATTAAAAACCTTTTGTGATGGGAGGGATTCCATTTTGAACAATTTAAATTTAAATTGAAACCTATTGAAGTACTTTTGTACCTTTCGTTTGGACCTCCCATTAAAATAAATATGTGGTATTAACAAACGTTAAATTTTTTATTAGAAAATGAACACTGATGATTGCTTAATAAGATAACTATTCCAACTTTGAAATTTGCTAATTTCCTGAGAAAGTCATACAATGTTATTCTCATTTTATGTATCACAATATGAAAGAAAAGATTAGCAGGATGTACGATTATCAAAAAAAAACGATCCATCTTAAAGCCACACCCTTAATAAGCTATGCTTCTACTCCAGAATACTGTTGCTACATTGAACCATTAAAGAATCATGAAACTATCCCTTAACAAAGTAGTACATGATCCATTGATTAGCAATATCACCGCTACTTTTAGCGTGTACTTCATTATCACATGACATTTTTGAATGTCAGATAATCTTGCCTTTGTGCTTTTGTGCCTAATGTTAGACATCTGTCACCAAGAAAACAAAATGCCTTTTGTTAAAAAAAACATAAGTATCTTGCTGTATTCAGTATTGAATACATGGAGATGCAATGTGCATATTTTAAATAGAATTCTGATCAGGAATTATATTTGCTTTAAACTAAGTTGTTTGGTGAAATATGTTTGAAAAGAGAGTATTATACTGCCTGCCCATTTCCATAATTGTTTAGTGACTACAAAGAAAATGTGTTGATTTATTGTGATTTTTAAAAGACTGACTAACTTTGTCATAGAAATGTTTGTCTGTGCTAGTTTTTCAATTTACTTGTATCCGTAGTGTTGATGGTATACAGTAATATTGTTGATACGAATGTATTTATGTTCTGAAAAGTCCCCTACATTTTTTACTGATTAGCAAAATGACACATTTTGTATCGATAACACTAAAGAAAAATTCACACATCGTTCCAAGAATTGCTTGTACATAACTGAGAAATCCTGTCATCTGTAACGTATATAAAATCGTTTGTGCTTTTGGTAAAGCATTTGAAACTGTGCTTCTGCCAATATTGTTTTTCATCAGAATCTCTTGATAGTTGTAAAACCCACTAATATGATATTGACTGCTGGACAGGCACTTGTTACAGTACATTCTTCTGGCCTGAATAGAAAAGCTGAAACAAGCAAAACTTACCTGCAAGCAGAAGAACAGGTAGTATTAAGTTATACAGCATCCCCACCACAATATCCGCTGCCATGGCTGCTTAGTGAGATTCTACTCTCCTTACTGCAGACACATCTTCCTACTGCAGAGACAAAGGCTGAACAAGCAGCATCCCAAAGAAAGACAGTACTGGACAAAGCAGGCTAGGTGAAAAAAATGATCTAACCCAGTCGTCCTGAATTAGTGGAACTTCAGTCTTAAGTTCCAACACATGAGGAAGAACCAGCCTTTGCCTTGGTTTAAGTGTGAAACTCCTTGTCTCTTTTCCCAATCTCTCTCTCTCTTTTTCTGAGTGTTCTTTCACACACACAAATGTACACACACATACACATTGGCTTTCGTAATGGCCTGTGATTCAGCAGCAGCATTACCAGGGGATGCTCCCATAGGCACCATCCTAAAAGAGGACTAACGCTGAAGTTGTCCAAGAGCTCCGATGTTCCGTGTCGTTAGGCATACACAAGTCATGCATAGACACAGACAATTTGTAACTTTCCATTTGTTTTGAAGTGTCTAGTATTACAGAGACCAAAACTGAACATAAAACTCTAGGACATTGATGGGTTTTTCACACATTGTCTTTTCAGTTATTGGCCGACTCGTGTGTTTTTTTAGTACAGCTCATCATAATTTTCTGCTGGCGAGGGGAAGTGTATCTAATATTCATGGCTGTCAGGCCTTTAAGAGCCAGTGACTACAGCCGCATTGCATGGTAAACACAACACGTTGTCTCTGGGGAAGGAGCAGGAGTGACAGAGAACCTAGTCCAGACGTCCAGTAAAAACATCTTTTTATGAGACACTTTTAACAATCTGTTTCAATTCAATTAACGTGAATCTTTAAATGATCAGATCAACTTCAAGCCATTGTCTAAAGTTTTCGATTGGTTCATGAAATATGTTATTGAAAATCAAGTTCAAAATCAATCGATCAATCAATCAAATATATTTTATAAAGCCCTTTTTACCTCAGCAGTTGTCACAAAGTGCTTTCACAAAACACCCGGCCTTAAACCCCAGGGAGCAAACAACAATAGTGATGAACTTCAGTGGCTTGGAAAAACTCCCTTCGAGGGCCAAATTTAGGAAGAAACCTAGAGAGGAACCAGGCTCCGAGGGGCGACCAGTCCTCTTCTGGCTGTGCTGGGTGAACATATTAAGAGTCCATATTTTAATAGTTCAATGCATGTGGGCTAAGCCCAGAGTCTATTTAAACCTAGTCCAGATCGGAGGCATAACCAGATGGACAAGGACGGGGGGGGGGGGGGGGGGGGGGGGGGGGGGTCAGCAGAGTGGCAGCTGAAATTGTCAGGCATTTTCCTGATCTGCAACACAGCCAGGAGGACAGGGAAGGCAACAAGTCAAGCCTGGTACTCCGCAGGTGTGGGTTAAGACCTCATGTCCTACTAAGTTTAAAACGACAGAAAACAGGGAAAATTAAGACCCTACTCCCCCAGCACAATAATATAGCAGCGTGAGACATTGAGGCTGAGACAGGGGGGTCCAGTGACACTGTGGCCCTCTCCGGAGGAAGCCCCGGACAGGGCCCAACAGGCAGGAAATCAATCCACCCACATTGCCAAGCATCAACCAAAGGGACATCCGCCAACCGCAGTCCTCCTGAATGAGGGCCGAGTATTGCCAGCAGAGTACAGTCCAATTGCACAAGTGCGCAACAGAGAGACAACAACAAGCCAGTGACTCCGCCCCTGAATGGCATTGGAGGGAGGGCATCCCAGTGGCGATGAGAGCCCACCTGGCAAGACAGCAAGGATAGACAGTATCAGGCCTTTCTGGTCACCTTCACGCCCCTGGTCCAGACTACACTTAATCATAGACCAGGCTGAAGAGATTAGTGTTTAGTAGACACTTGAAGGTTTGCACTGAGTCTGCATTTCTAATTTTGATTGGCAAGTCATTCCAAATTAGTGGAGCTCTATGAGAGCTTACAGTTTTTTGGGATACAACCATGCAGCCATCGAGGTTCACAGTGAGATCTGCCAATAAGAGTCTTTGTTTCTTGGGTCCTAAAACAAGCATTTCTAGTTTTCTTGAGTTTAAAAGCAGGAAGTTCTCAGTCATCCACTTCCTAATGTCTGAAACACATGCTTCCAAAGTAGCTAATTTGGGGGTTTCTCCATGCTTCATCGAAATATATAACTGTGTATCATCAGCATAGCAGTGAAAGTTGACATCATGATTTCGGATCACATCTCCAAGAGTCAGCATATATAGTGAGAACAATAAAGGGCCCAGGACCGAGCCTTGAGGAACACCAAAACACACTTTTGTTTTGTCCGAGGATATTCCATTCACATACGAACTGATATCTTTCAGATAAATAAGATTTAAACCAGGCTAGAACATTCCCATGTAGCCCAATATGGGTTTCCAGTCTCTCTAAGAGAAGGGAGTGATCAATAGTGCCAAAAGCAGCACTAAGATCAAGAAGCAACAGGACAGATGGGGAACCTTTGTCTGAGGCCATTAGAAGGTCATTTGTTACCTTCACAAGTGCAGTTTCAGTACTATGATGAGGTCTGAAACCAGACTGGAGCATTTCATAAGTGTTATTTGTCTTCAGGAAAGCGTTCAGTTGTTGGGAAACACATTTTTCTAAGATTTTTGAGAGGAATGGGAGGTTTGATATTGGCCTATAGTTGTTTAAAGTGTCTGGATCCAAATTGGATTTTTTTAAAAGAGGCTTAATTTCTGTTATTTTTTGTGAGTTTGGTTCACATCCAGAGGAAAGGGAGCAATTTATTATTTTCAGCATTGGCTGACTTAGCACCGAAAATAGCTCCTTGAGTAATTTAGTTGGAATTGGGTCTAGTGGACAATTTGTGGGTTTAGAACTCATTACAAATTTAATGAATGTGTCGAGCGATACGGGATCAAAAAGTTCCAGTGTCCCCATTGACACCTGTTTAGGTAGGTTCAGGACATTCTCAGGACAGCTGAGATTTTGGGGACTGTAATTATTTGAGGAGTCAGTAATTTGTTTTCTAATGGTGATGATCTTTTCATGAAAAAAGTTAATGTATTCATTACAGCTAAAGTGAAGACCCACTTCACTTGTTGAGCGTTGCTTTTTAGTTAACTTTGCAACTGTATCAAAGAGAAATTTTGGACAGTTTTTGTTCAACTCAATCAGGTTGGAGAAATACGCTGATCGAGCAGATGTGAGTGCTCGGTATTTAAGTGTGCTGTCTATCCAGGCTAGTCTTAATACTTCCAACTTGGTGGAGCGCCACTTTCGTTCCACTTTTCTGGGGGCTTGCTTTAGTGCTCTAGTATTTTCTGTGTACCAGGGAGCAAGTGTCTTGTTCCGTAACTCTTTTGTTTAAAGTGGTGCAACCATATCTAAAGTATTTCGCATTGTTGAGTTCAGATCCTGGATTAGATCGTTTGCGGATTTATTTTCTTTGTCACTGATGAGCAAGCTTGGAAGAATATCAAGAAATCTATTTGTAGTCCTAGAATTTATAGTGCGGCTTTTGAAACTCATTATTTGCGGAGCGAGTGGACTTCTTGTTTTACGGTAAATGTAATAAGACAGTGATCCGACATTCCAGGATTTACGGGGGAAATTATTAGATCTAAAATATCGATTTCTCTTGACAGGACTAAATCTAAGGTATCATTGTGGCTGTGCATTGGGCCGGAGACATGTTGGATAAAACCTATTGAGTCAAATAACGCTTCAAAGGCTTTTTGAAGAGGGTCGTTTGACTTTTCCATATGAATATTGAAATCGCCAAACATTTGAATACTATCTGCCATTACTACAAGGTTAGACAAGAATTCTGGAAACTCATTGAAGAACATTGTATATGGCCCGGGCGGCCAGTAAATAGTGGCTATGTAAAACGATTTATCAGCCTGGTTAACTTTCATGAGCCAGACTTCAAAAGAATGAAAACCAGTGATGTGTTTAAGAGTAAATTTATATTTACTGTCGTAGATATTAGCAACACCCCCTCCTTTTCGGGATTCACGGGGGATATGATTACTAATATAGCCAGGAGGAGAGGCCTCATTTAGGGCAGTAAATTCATCAGGCTTCAGCCATGTTTCACATCATCTAAATAACATCAAGTTTATGATCAGAGATCAATTCATTTACTGCAATTGCCTTTGGAGCAAGGGACCTAACATTTAGGAGTCGCTTTTTGAGACGCGTTGTAATATAGTCATTCTTATTTGTGACCGAGGTGGAGGAAGGTTTTATCTTAATAAGGTTGCTATTGTTAGCGCTTCCGTGTTTAACGTTTCTCAGCCTGGAACGAGTCACAGTCGCGATAGGCAACGCTGTAATAACTATGGCTATGCTATCGACAGACTCCACTATGCTAGCAGGCTGGCTAACACCCTGCAGCCTGTCCTGCACCCTATCTCATGGTGAGGCTAGGAGTGAGACTCCTGTCAATGTTTCTAGACCATCTTACAACTGGGGATGCGGCTGTGTTCAGAATTAACCAATCACATTCAAACTGTTAAATAGAAGTCATTACACACCTGCCATCATTTAAAGTGACTCTGATTAATCACAAATAAAGTTCAGCTGCTCGAGTAGGATTTTCCTGACATTTTCTTAGTTGTATCTCAGTGCAAAAGCCATGGTCCGGAGAGTTCCCAAATCATCAGAGGGATCACATTGTTGAAAGATATCAGTCAAGAGAAGGGTACAAAATAATTTCTAAAGCATTGGATATACCATGGAACACAGTGAAGACAGTCATCATCAAATGGAGAAAATATGGTACAACAGATACATTACCAATAACTGGACGTCCCTCCAAAATGTATGAAAGACAACTGGTCAGGGAGGCTTCAAAGAGGCCTGCAGCAACATTAAAGGAGCTGCAGGAAATTCTGGCAAGTACTGGCTGTGTGCTACATGTGACAACAATCTCCCATATTCTTCATATGAATTGGCTATGGGGTAGGGTGGCAAAACTGAAGCCTTTTCTTACAAAGAAAAACTTCCAAGCCTTGCTGAAGTTTGCAAAAACAAACATAAATTCTTCCAAAAGCATGTGGGAAAATGTTTGCCCACTCTTCTTTGCAAAAGCAGTACTAATCTGTCAGATTGCAAGGACATCTCCTGTGTACAAATCCTGTCCACTCACAGATGTTCAAATGGATTCTGGTCAGTGCTCTTGCTGGGCCATTTCAAAAAGTAAAACTACTTCTGGTGAAGCCATGCTTTTGTGGATTTGGGTGTGTGCTTTAGCCCCAAAGCATGATGCTGCCACCATCATGCTTCACTGTGTGTCATAAATTAGCTTGTGTATTGTGTGGTAGGGGACGGACCAGGAGCCGGCAGGGGTAGCAGGTCTGTGTACTCTTTTTAATATATAAACAAACACAAAACAACAGAACAGAAAAATACAGAGTATTAAGGCAAACCGCTAAGAGAAAAACACTCACCACATACATCTGCAGACATGGAACAATGACTAACCACTGAGGGGAGCAGTGGAGAAACATTTAAACACATACTAATGGATTGATTGGGACCTGGTGTAAACAATGATTGACAAGGCAAGACAAATGAATGGGACCGGGATGAGTTCATGGCTGTTGGTGAACCAGAGAATGCGGGAGATGGCGGACCAATCCGTCACCTCACCGTCACAGTACCCCCGCCCGAGCCCGCGGCGCCCCCTGCTGAACCGGCCGCCCTGCCACCCGAGCCCGCGGAGCCCCCTGCTGAACCGGCCGCTCTGCCGCCCGAGCCCGCAGCGCCCCCTTCTGAACCGGCTGCTCCGCCGCCCGAGCCCGCGGC
>JACXGJ010008687.1:0-26382 GCA_016801105.1 Esox niger
TGAAAGACGGTCAACCTAGAGATTAGAACAGACCACCATTCACAGCACAGCCGATCCAGAACAAGGACCCACCCCGAAAGATCACTATTATCAACATGAGATAGCTGCTTCAAACATTACACGTGCCGGTTTGAGCATGTTGTATTTCTTCATAACTTCGTATATTACTATATCACAAAAATATACCAAGCAGGTATATTCGTGTTATAGGCCTGAACTTAACAGTCGCAACAATGCCTGTCTGGCGAACGAATCGCAGTACTCAAAGAATGAAGAAAGCCGGGTTAATTTTGATATTCCGTGCGTGACATTGATTTTACGCATATGATACCATTGTAATGTAATCCCTCCAAAAAAGTTCAGCAAAGCAAGAAGACAACTTACTTACAACTGCGGAGTGACGATAATTCCACAAGAATGATTTTCAATTGAAAAGCGTAAAATGCAAGTTTTCCCAAAGTTCAGCAACAGTAGTCCCTCCGTCCTAAATCCTTCTGACCAGATTGATGCCAGGGTCAGCGCTGCAGTTATAAAGTATCTTATTATGGAAGAACAACGCCCATCGGTGCGTCGCTACGTCATGGAGTGCCCCTGTGACAGCTAGGTTTCCCGACAATTCCTAATAGCTTGTCAAAATGCGCCGAAAGCCGCTTGGAATTTAAGCTACTCAATATGATAATTTATAAATGATTTCATTGCACATTGTTTGATCTCCTACATGTCCTGAACACATCGAACGTAGTATTTAAGTAATGTTTTCTATTATTTGAATAGAAATCCTTAGACACATTGTTGACAAGGTAAGATATTTGTTTGCGTTTTTTTGGATTAGCATACGGAACAAGTATTACAGTAAATATAGTTCACACTCTATTTCAATTGATGACAACTTAGTATCTTATGTAGGCCTAAGATATGTCGTGATATCTTAAATCCTATCCAAATATAAATGTCAAATATGTTTTCAGTAACATTGTGACTATATAACTTTCGACTCATAATTTCTCTCATATGTCCCTGCATGAAACGGACATAGGTGAATATAGACCAACTGTAAGTAGCAAAGTAAGTTATGTAGGACTATCCCCTAACTGAATAAACATTAAGACATCTCCCTTCTTTCACTGTGATCCATTTTGCAGGCGTTGTCCAGGCAATGAGGTACACAAACATTGTCATTTCCCAAGGTGGGGGGTCCGCTCCCTCTCTCTGGCTACTAGCCACACAGTGTAGTCTGCCCTTGGGGTGATTCACCCCATCACACTGCATGCTTGAAATTGTGGAAGGGGGAGTACGTCCGAACGTAGGCCCGCTGAGGAGAGACAGGGTCTGGGGCTGTCCTTTAGCCTCTGTTTGACCTGACTCATACAGCGGGGCGTGTCTCCATAGTGTATTCTACTCCTTGTGTGTTCTGTGTTTACAGGCACGGTTACAGATAACAGGTAAATAAAGCCATAGGTCATGCAATGATTGCTGTAATCCAAATTCAGAAAGCCTAGCTGTCTGAAGAGCAGTGTGGCATCAAAAAAAACTAGAGCTTGATTCCTGGACACTGAAACAACCAGTGAAACACTAAGACACAGAGAGCTGCTGTCTAGAAACCTGCTTCCAACGCAGCTTAACCCTGAGTGAGATACGGAATTCTGCACAGGCATGTCAAAGACATATTTCTAAATTATACTCTGTGAAGGTCTTTGTGGTGCAGATTAAGCTCATAGGATTGGCATTTCTGCGCTGAACGGTTGCTCATTAGGCCTGTGAGGAAGAGGACACCGGTATAGTGTTTTAGCCCTGAATATGGAATATTGGGATTCCTGATAAATGTCCTGAGGTGAATGATCAGGGTCAACCGTACCGTAAAGACCCCCTCTCCATATCGGCGTTATGTGTGCTTTAAGACCGCTTGTGGTGTGGACTTTGCTTAGTAGATTTTAACAATGTTGAAATCACCATGGTAAAACGTTAGCTTTATCTCCCCGACAAAGTTGAGGAGTGGTGACCTAGTCAAAGATCTGTTTCTGCAGATCTGCCGCGATCAATGCGTTGCCAAAAAGCACACACAGATCTTGGAACAGACTCAAGGAGAAGCTCGATACTGCTTGAAATGAGCAGCTAGATACGACACCCACCCAGACCCATATAAGCCTATGTTTGTGAAAGGCTGACGAGGAAGTGGGTGTGTGGATGGGTGGGTGGACGTGCCAACCCCATGAGAGTGTTAATTTGACCTCATCTGTTCAGCGGTAGCCTAAAGCCAACCCAGCTGGGACATGCAGTCAACTTGTCTGATTCTAATGAACATTTCACCTCTGTCACTAACTCCCTAACACAGTGATGGGTCTCTGTTACAGAGAACATTTCTGCAGTGAGAGATACGGGTAAAGATTTAAAGCCAAAGAACATGACCTGCCTGGAGAGAGATGAAGTGAATGAATAACCCCTCTCGTCAGATTCTGTATCTCATCATTTACTCCAACAACATATAATATGGTGACAGTAGTTTTGGCTTCATGTTCACAAATCTCTTTTCAAATGTAAACAAAAAAACAAACAACCAAAAACTATTGAAACCTCCAAAAAATAACCTGCCAAATAAAATGAAAGTATCATATTTTCTGAAACCCAGAGATTCAATGGAAACGCTTTTATCATTAGTTTAGTCTTCCGTGATAAAACTGTTATCCTACTCTTAGACACTTGCAAATCAACTGCCCAATATATTTAAATAAGAAACTGATTCCATATTGTTGAGAAGAAGAGTGAAATAACTTTTAGAATTAGGGAACACAAATAGTTGACATCCGGTTACTTGTTGGTGAAGGGGAATCTTAGAAGCTTCGTCAGACTTACAGTGGCTTGGCTGTGGATGGACAGCGGAACAGTTGGGCCCAGCTGGAATTCCTTCCTTGGTGGTCAGGATGACAAAGGGTCACAAGTTGTTGTGATGGTGCTAGTCAGAGAACGGTTAGCTAACTCCCTGTGTCCTGAGCTCTCATCAGAGTGTGACGTGTTCCACGCTTGGCCTTCATAGTTAGTTTACGCAGCATCTCTCCTCCCACTAATACCATCCTACACACACACACACATGTAAATCTTTTCTTGGAAACCCAGACATGAATATTCCATATCCCCTAACCCCTACCTTAACCTAACCAGACCCTTTACCTCATTAACTTAACCTTTATCCCCAAACATAACCTAGCCCTAAACCTTAAAATCTAAACCCAAAACTAACCAAAACAGCTTTATTCGTAGTGAAGACTGGACAGAATTAGCCTGTATGGACTGATTTGACAGACTTTATGTTTGTGGGGACATCTGTTCCCCAAATGTACTGATAGACCTGAATCACAAACACATAATCATATATACAGCTCTGGAAAAAAAATAAGAGACGACTGCACCGTTTTCTTTCCTTTCCAAAAAATTAAAAAAGAAAGGTTTTGAATGAGGAACAAAAGGGTTAACATTTAGAGACCACTGCAAATTGAACGCTTCAGTTCCTCAATCAAAACTATCCTTATCAACTTTTATGGAAAGGAAAAAAAAGGTGCAGTGGTCTCTTCATTTTTTCCGGAGCTTTATATACATGCACACACAAACACACACACACACCACACACACACTAACCTACAGAAGATGCCCAGACAGAGTAAGTTCACATACAGGACTCGTGGAGGCACATGATGCTTATTAGTTGGGTACAAAGGGACACAGAGGAAACAGTGGCATGAAATGAATGAGTCTGTGAATGAGTACGTCTGTGTATATGACTGTGAGAAGGGGCTGGGATGATGCTGCATAGCCAGAAAAACAGAATGCCCTAGAACAGGAAAAACCGGACGGTGGCTGGAGAATGAAGCAGAGAGAGAAACAGATGGGCAGTGAAAGGAAGAGAGATGACGGGGGGGGGGAAGAGGAAGGAAAGAACAGAGAAAGCGAGGGGGGTATATTATAAGGTATATTAATTACTTTAACCTCAGTCTCTGAGCTCTACTCCAGCAGGGTTGTCATCAGGTTTTCATTTCGTCCAGACAAAGAACCAACATCCTTTAGAGGCCATTTAAATCCACATTGTTTAATGGTGAGCGCCACTGCTAAAATTAGCTTATCTTTGACTTGGTCTAATTGATCAAGTTTCCTACACCCACAGAATCATTCATCCCACCAGTGTATTCAGCAGTTCACTGAAGGTGAGAATGATAAGTTCTATTCCCTACTGCTAATGTTGGGACTTTAGGGTTCCAATAGGATACAGTGGTGCTATAGGAACACCGGTTAAATGGAATCGTTTGTGTTATGTATGATAATCTGGTAATCTGTCATCAGAGATCATATAAGTCTGTGATGGTGTAAAACACTGCTCTGCTCACCCTCGACTGACTGACTCTTTTTCTCATCTTTCTCCGACTACCCCACTTCCTGTTGTCTCCGTAGAGATGGATCTATAAATGAACAACAGCTAAAAGAAAGGAAATGCTGTGAAGAATTCTAGAATCATCCCACGCTATGATTCAGCAGGAAAGAGCACAGTCAGATCACTTTGCCCTCCGCCCCCCACTCATCCCTTCACTCCACCCACCCATCTCTCTTTCCATCTCGCTCTCCTTCAACCTAAAATAATATCTGCCAGCAGAATGAACAGAGATGGAGAACAACAGATCAATCATATCGACCGTCCAGGCTTCCCACTAAATTTGACTGTGTAATTGTCAGACTCCTGGCTCCATGAATTAACCCAGTGTGATTCAATACATTTCACGTGATCCCGGCTCATTTGTTTGCAGTTGCACATGTTATCATATCATTTTGTTTAGTTCAGTAGTGTGGCATATGCTGGACAGAGATAAGAGGGAGTGAATGACAAGTTCCGTTACTAGTGTAATACTCAGGAAAAAAGGGATCGTAACTCTTAAAGGCAAACCAGCACTTCAGCAGCACCGTGACACAGAAAACGTCAGTTATGTTGGGAGAATCTAAAAAATGTTTTTATCTTCACTGCCTCCAGCTTCCTTCTAACGGTCAGGATTTCACACAAATGCTGGGTCTTTTTTTCATGATCACAGAGACTTCATGTGTTGTATCTCCACGTGGTCTACGGACATTACTGCATGGTTAAAAATGCAACCTCAATACGTTGCCAACGTTTTATATTGTTGCTATGTTTTGGCTTTGTGATGAAAAGGGTAATGTTCACTGTTTCGTCATAACATAAAATATGCTAGCGTGCAAGGTCACCGTCACACCCTTCATATATTTATATTATAAAACGTGTTTCTTTCACGTGGCCATCACACGCCTTCTCTTTGTCATAGTCATGATGTCCCATTAGTGGTCATCTTTTTGGCCAGTGATTAAGTCCATCTTTGCTCCAACTGATCTTTGGCCACACTGTCTTGTTCTAATATGACAGTGTATACAGAACCATACAATTCTGTTTTCTGTAAGCGCAGGCAACATTATCATGTACAGAATAATTTGTCATTGCATTCCTAGATTTTGACTGAAGAGATGCAGTGGGATGTTATTGCATTTTCTAGGATCTTAAAATGTTTTATTCATCCTTACATACGAAGACAAGTATAGACTACTCAATGCAATTTTATTAAATGGTTACAAAAAGAGATCACAATATTGCAGCGAAGAATGTAACCCTGTCTTTAGGATTTCCCCAGAATGCCAGGTGATTTTGTCTCTAGTTTGGTGATGAACAGGGACTAAAGGTAGGGACTAAGCACTCCCCTTGGGTGTGTCCCGAGTTGGGGGCAAGCATTGTGTGGTACCTACCCTCATCACCTCCAGGAGGAAAGTCTAGAATCCAGGTGTTCATAGTGTAGTTGTTTGTTTCATAGTACCATATGTGGTGGCCGTAGTGAGAGCAATTTTTGCTGGTCTCTGACACAAAAAATACATTACTGGCAAACAAAATGCATCTATGATTTGTGTGTGGCAAGATGGCCTCGGGTTTAGGACATCTGGTTTGAATTCCCCCACGGCCAAGGTGAACGCTATGTCGTTCTTTGCCTGAGCAAGACCGCTAACCCAATAACTTCGCCTCGCCCCTTAAAATTCCACCCAGATTATTGCTGTACACAAGAGATGCTTCTAAATCCACTTGCCCAGTAAAATGAAGCTAAAATTAACAGACCTACCTAAAACACTCAAGGACATTGTTTCCAAAGACAAGGTGTTCAGACTCGTCCTTAGCTCAGTGATGAGTTTGGAGGGCGCTGTGGGGCTGAATGCTTAGCTGTAGTCGATGCCAAACAATCTCACATGGACATTCGTTGGCCACCCGAGAGGGCAGTGTAGAGCGCAATGGCATTTGCTCAGTCTGTGAATCTCTGTCGGGGGGATATTTGTGTTGGTATGAATCCGGAGTATCCGGGATGATAGCGACCGAGACGGAGTGGTAGGATTTAAGATGGCCCGTTGAGTGTTTTAGTGAGATGTTGTCTGGGCAACAGGACATGCGTCCGACTCCTTAAAAACAATAGCTCTAATCTTTAGCTCAGTGTGGATGTTATCTTTAGTATGAGGCTTGTGGTGGAGATTTAGTGTAGGTATGGTCGCCGTCCCCATGCGCTGTCGATGCACTTGTTAAAGATGCAGTCCACCACTTTCACATATAGCCAACATTGTTTCTAAACCTCACAGTGCTCGATGTGCAATATGTTTTTTAGATATACTCAGGTCAGAGGTAGAATAATATTACACCTCTGTTAATCATTTCCTGTTTGAATGGGATTTGGATGACCCCTTGGTCTCTCACCAGACAGGCTCTCATCGCCACTGGGATGCCCAATCTCCAATGCCATTCGGGGGCGGAGTCATTGGCTTGTTGTTGTCTCTCTGTTGCGCCCATTGTGCAATTGGGGTGAACTCTGATGGCAATACTCTGCCCTCATTTCAGGATTGGCTGTGGATGGTTTGGGTCCCTTTGGTTTATGTTTGGCAATGGGGGTGGATTCATTTCCTGCCTGTCAGGCCCTGTCCGGGGCTTCCTCCGGAGAGGACTACCGTGTCACTGCACCCCCCGTCTCAGTCTCAAGGTTTTTACGTTGATATATTATTGTGCCGGGGGAGTACGGTCAGCTCTCCTTTTCCAATGTAAATCCTTGTAAACCTAAGGAATGCGCTCTCTAAATGTTTCTCATACATTACATAGTACAAATCCTGGAATGTATCTTTAATCCTGCCAGGAAACTCCTCAATATTATCAGTTAACTCTCAAAATATAATCTGGTCTGTGCTTATGAAACAATCCTGTATTTTAGCATCCGATTCATCCAACCACTTCCATACTGAGCGTGTCACTAGGAACTCCAGCGTCACTGTAGGCAGGAAGCAGTAGAATGGTGTTATGGTCTGATTTGCAGGGACAGGGAGGGCCTTATATGCGTTCCTGCGTGTGTGAAGTAAAAGTGATGTTGATATGTTGGTTTACCTGCATGTAACTTCCCGCCCTCGCTTTTATCTACATTTTATAGTAAATGTTTGGCTATATAAAGTATAGCGCCATCCTTGGTGCTGTAGGCTTAAACATGTTTGTTTGGAAATATGAACTGCAGGTCATCTATAAAAGGAGTTGAAGATAAAAAAGAAACTGTTAATATGCTTGGGCTGTGGGGTGCATTCCAGATGACATTCCTTGTATATGGGGGTGGGATTGGCGTGCGAAGAGGTCAGAAGGGGAGCTATTTCCACTGCTATTAGGATGACAACCACATGCACACCAAACCCACTGTCCTCCCTTCCCATCTCCAGAAGGTAATAAAACTCTGACATCTAATATTCTCCTCAACGTGTCCACACACCTCATCAAATCCCTGGACACATCTTTCTCTGTAACATCTCCTGATTCCAACCACTCTTCACAAACTTGATAGCTGAGTCCCTCATAGTGGATACCTCAGCAACATCATGTCTCGACGACTAAAACTGAGTCCTATTTGGGGTGCCTACAAAACACCTGATTGGCACCAGTATGTCCGGAACGCCAGCGCCACACACACTTAAATGCTGGGAACAAATCTGTCCATTCACCGCCTTCACTGGTTCCCTGTCAAACTCCGCGTCCTACTGCTGGACGACCAGGCCCTTTATGGGTTTGACCTCATCATGCCTGTTCGACCACTACCACACACATACACCGCCTGTCTGGTTGGTGCCACTCCTCTGACTCTGCTCAACTTACATCCACAAAAACAAGATCATGTACCATGAGGACCAGGCATTCAGTGGGTCTGTCTCCAAAACTGGAACTGTCTCACCCTCTGACTTTTCTCCCTCTGACATTTTCAAAAACCCACACGTTTGGTCGGGCTTTCCCGTCAGCTTTGCCTCCTCCTCCCTCAAATTTAGATTTAAAACTTGATAAAAAATCCATTATACAATATTATTGTATATTGTTTTTGTTACTTTATGGGTCCTGATTATAACTAGGTATTCGGACCTCTACCATGCGGTGTGGAGGAGAATAGAAAAAGGCAGAGACGGAGCGTGTGAAGGGAATAGAACATGACAGAGAGAGACAAGACAATGTACTGAGGTGAGAGTAGAAGGAAAGCCTTGACCCTGTCTTTTTTCCGTCAGTAGTGTAATCACAAACTGATGAAATACCCGGGTCTTGTGATGCAAGGGAGACAATAACGGGCCTGTGTCTGGATCGATGGGGCCCTGGAATGTTCTAGAGAACATGTGGGGGGCCTGCAAACACCCTGGAGGGTGGGACCACTGAGAACTAACCTCCATGTATTTACTCCTGAAGGTCGCAGTCAATCGCAATCCTATTTGTATAGCAGAGGGGAAGGGAGTAGCAATAATGGCTGGTATGCTCTGTACAAACGCTGGGTAATATTTAGTTCAGTCATAAAACATGGCACACCTGAATCAAAGTGCAACTTTGTCCTTTAACCGTCTGAAATCATCACATTCTGTCACAATTATTTGTGTATTTTTGTGGTAGCAAATGTGAGAAATTCCGTAAAAGGAATTTTTGAAATAATTTTGTAAAACCCCAACAATGTAATCTAGAAGTAATTTAAAAGGTATTTATAGAGTCAGACCTGCTGCCCAGATTCTACTGTTGGAATGTAGTATGTAGTTTTGCCCCAAATGGCACCCTTTTTCTTGTATACTGTTATCCACTACTATTGACAAGAGCCTTATGATCATTAGTTGTGCACTGTGAAGATAATAGGGTGCCATTTGGAACCTGTGTTTGTGAAGCCTGCCTATTGCATCCTTTCATGTTGACTCTGACCTCAAGAATGGATATCTACACAATTGAATATGTTATCAAAGTCACCACAGACATTTGGATATGCAACCTGATTGAGAAACGGGATTGAGAAAGAGATGTGTGGATTGAATAAGGGAAATATCAAGGCCCCATTTTGCCCACAAAAGAGTTCCGGATATTTATATATAATGTCTGTAGTAAAAGTTAATGAAAC
The DNA here is from genome assembly GCA_016801105.1 of Esox niger. Lineage (NCBI taxonomy): Eukaryota > Metazoa > Chordata > Actinopteri > Esociformes > Esocidae > Esox > Esox niger. The sequence continues at coordinate 9,459 of JACXGJ010008687.1, forward strand.
AGAATGGTCTACAGAACAGGCTTGATTCAATGTACAGTGTATCGATTTTTTTTTTAAACGTTTTGCTTTTGTAACTATCTACTATAGCCTGCACTCAAATTATTGTTCTCTGTTCAATATACAGAAGGCTCAAAGAGTGTTAGAAAATGGGCCTCATGGTTCTCTACTCCAGGTTGAAATTAGCATCAAAGGGTCCTGAAACTACAGAGGCTTGTCTTTTTTAAATTAGTTCAAGGCTAGGTTAAACATCTTTAATGGAACTAAGTGGGGAGCTGTCAATGTTTTTACTCCGAGTTGCACAACATTTTCCCAAACCATCGTGCTGTTTCCAAAGTGTTTATGTTGCAATTTAGTCTGCAACTTTGCAAGCTATTTTTGGCAAGTTCTTTTGTAAAATGGAGTTGATTGTTTTTCTCTATGAGACCAATCTGCTAACATAAATATACAGCAGGTTCGCTCATGCCTTTTTTTTGTGCGCGTTACAATAAGGTCTGTGGACCTCAGTATGGACCTCTGGCTGTTGCGGCAATCTGTCACCACCCCCACCCCGATGCCAGCTAACAAAGACCTCAGAATGGGGAAGGAAAGAGTAAGAGGTGGTAAAGATAAGGAGCGCATGTGGAGACCGGAATTGATTGATAGGGGGATGGGTTTACTGTGGCTGTCCACTACAAAACACACAGCCACACATTTTTGCATGGTAAATGAATCCTGTGACCTTGTACAGTAGCCAGATGTGATGTTATCATACCAGCAATAGAGTAGCAGGAAGTGGCAATACCTCATTAAGGTGACATCCAGGGCAGTTGACAGATTAGAGGTTACCCTCCAGAGGCCTCTATATTTGTTTTAATAGTTAAGAGCTCATTTGGATCTTTTATTTTAGATTATGTGCGGCACAGTGGTTCAGTTGTTGGCACTGTTGCCTCGCAGCAAGAAGGTCATGGGTTCAATCCCCGGTTGCCCTGGTGTTTCTGTGTGGAGTTTGTGTGCTCTCTGCATGGGTTCTCTCTGGGTGTTCCGGTTTCCATCCAAAGTTCTTGTGGACTAGGTTAATTGGTGACCCTACATTGTCCTTAGGTGTGGATGTGAGTGCGGCTGGTTGTCTATGTGTGGCCCTGCGATGGACTGGTGGCCTGTCCTGGGTGAACCCCACCTTTAGCCCAATGTCAGCTGGGATTGCGTGCACGGAAGTCATGGATGTGCTGATTTGTGCCTCATGTTATCAAAATCACTGGCTTTCTAACTTGAAATGTCATGGCCACCTGAGGGATGACAGTGATCCTGCCTGGAGAAAATAGACATCTAAACATTATACTAAGCATCTAGCCCAAAATGTGAGGTTTTAAAGAAGATTTTGTAAATCACAAAAGTCACAGACTACATCTTTAATATCTTTATATAATTAGATGAAATATGTTTGATTTTTGTAAACCAGATTTTGGCAATGTACCATTTGGCATTTGGTCCACAGGCATCAGTGACAAACTGTGTTTGTTTTAGTGGTACGGGGGTAATTTAACCAGTTTTAAGTGCTAATACTGGAATTCCTAACAAAATCTGTAGTAATATACAGGATGTACTGAAGTGTACTGCATGTACTGAGAAGTTACAAGGCAAAATACCCATACTTGGTTAGAAGTTAAGAACATTCTTGGCTGCAATGTTGCTGCATATTCAGATTAAGGACCAGCAAGCCTCTATTATTTTCTCTGGTTTTGCTAAGTAAAAAATAAGATCCACTGGAGACCCACTGTGCAGCCAATGGGCCACCTATAACACTAACCACTTACAAATTATGAACAGGCATGTTCACTTTTCATAGGATATGTCTGCTGAATTTATTGAGAAATCAGAAAAACAAATTAAAACAATGTAATACAATGTAGCATATGTATGGTCTTTGTAGATATAAAGTGTGGAAATACTATTAGATTTCCCTGTCAATCTCTTACATTAGGGTATTTGTTTTCCCTGGTCATGCTTCTCAGAGTAGAAAGGATCTAGACCGTTGTTACACTTTACAATACTCATGACATGACCAGCAATAAACCCTGGACCTCATCACACCATGACTTTACGTGTATCCCACCAGGCGTGGTGTGCTGGGGAACGTCTTCCTCATGCTCATGCACTTCTCTTGCTCCAAGAACAGGGAGTTGGCCTTGATTGACAAGTCATGCTCCAGGGCCGCCTTGGTCTTCACCAGCGTCTGCAGGGTGTTCTCTGCCTCCATTAACCTCTCACGCAGTTTATGAATGGTGTCCTCTATTTCCCTGACCTCTACCACCAGCCTGCACAGTGATGGGCGGGGCAAGAACAAATGCAGATAACCGAAGAGGTGAACACAGTTGAAGGACGATGGCTCAAACTTAACAGAGCACTGAGGGATTTTTTACCAGGCTGCTTGGGCCTTGACGTGAACAGAAGCTGGGCAGAATGGGTGATGGACCGGAACATTCTAACATTGTCTCCAATTCCTATGCTATCGCTGAGATGTGTTAGGGAACAAGATGTTCTGCTTACACTTTTCAAAGAACACTGACATTATAAACTGTTCTAAGTAGTAAATTCACATGATTATAATATAATTTGGGATCGCCATTTCAGCGCACTCGCTAATAATCTGAATATTTAGGTTAGGTTTTATGTACTCACACCCAAATTCCTTGCGGATAAAAAATTAACATCGGTGGTCATTTACTGACTATAAAATATCTACACATGGGTCTCTGGCCTACCTGTGATGTGGGTTATCCCTGCAGAGCTCTATGTTAGGCCTGCGTGTCCTCTCATCCAGCCTGGTCTGGGCCACCTTCAGGGGGCTTTCCTTGTCCCTCAGGGACTTCTTCAAGCTCTCTATCAGCATCTCTGTCTGGAAGATCTCCTGGAGAGTCTGAACAGGGATGAGCATTGTCAGACAATACAGGGATAAACGAAGCAAAGGAGTTTGAGTGGTTTAGTGTTTGAAATGATGTTGCTGCAAGACGTAAACATCTGGAACTCATTATAATCTGCTGGTTAACTGGTTCCATGCTCTGTTGGTAATAGCAACCAGTTTCATTCAAACAGCCCGTTCAGGTGATGGGACATTTTCAGTCACCATGGATGCAGTCCCTAAATGCATCGTGAACACCAACTTTGACAATCTAATCGGATTAACACTGTGCTGTGATACCCACCCCCATCCCAACTCACCATCACATTACTGTTTAACCTCATTCCCCTGAATCAGTGCAGAACTCCTCTGGACCGTCTCTGGCTGACAGGTCTAGCTGAGCTTCAGCTGATTAAAGACTGTGTGCCTCACATCACTGCTGCTGTCAGTGGATAAGCCCACAGAATAGCTGAGGTGTATCAAGTCCTGCAACCTCCAATTAACCCTTTGAAAACAATAGGCTACAGTGTTCAACAACTTCCTTACTCGGGGTATGTCTCCGTGGAAAGAGTTAAACACAGAGAATACAACAAATATCTATTTCGGGGTCCTTTGTTTGACAAGACTATTTAGCCTGGCATTTCTCCATTTGGCGAGTTACTTTGCACGCCTGTGTTCCATAACATGGTTATAGTTAATCTGGAAGGCCTAGACTATTGGAGAGGCTGATCTTTCTACAACGCTCATGTGGTCTTCGTCTGCATGTCTATGTCTATTAAACACTGATCTTGTTAGTCTGAAGTGAAAGAGGCTGAAATCTCTTTAAGCGGTGAACTCAGTGAAATGTTCCTGTTTCTTATTTTCGACCCTGTAAAGATGTCCCACCGAAATGCAGTGCATCCTTGAATTGCTTCAGAGACAGCCCTCAAACTCACCAATAATGAAGTATTGTAATAACGCGTGTGATCATGCATTCTCCTGGACCTGTCTATATGAGACACTTGATGGTCTTTGGTCAGGAAAGGGCCAATCACCTTAGCAAGGTGAGTCTGCAAACTGTTCTTGGCATCGGCGGTCTCTGAAATGCGGTTGGTGAACGCCACGTTGACTGTGTTAAACTGGTTCCACATCTCGTTAGATGTGGCATTCAACAGAATCTCGATCTCATCGCGCAGCAAGTGGGAAGCCGCACGTTGGCTCTGGGAGTGAAGGATGTTGTCATCTGTGAACTTGGACCAGGAATCAGGCAGGGAGAGTCTGGTCAAAGGGAATCGGGTCAGATGCAAAGGATCCACAGAGCTAGTGACTACGTTCGGTTTTCAAGTAAAATCAAATAGAAAGTCACATCTATTTTAAGTTGAGGTGGGTTGGACTCACGAAGGGTCCTGTCTCTCAATCCCTCTGTAGTAGCTGATCCCATCCGATGTGTTCCTGAGATGGTGACACCTGTCATCAATCCTCTGGGCTGTGATCTTATCACTTACATCTCTCTCAAGCTCATGCTGAGCTCCACGGTTTGACCTGATGTGCAGAAACAGAAATATTGTAAAACCTGGCGTTGCATCATCAGGTACATTCCAATGTTTTACGGTGTTATGAGCATGAAAGATGCAATTTTCTGTTTCATTATATTTTACCTTACTGAATTTCTAATCTTTTGTTCTGAGCATTACAGTTATATTAAAGGAAATTTGTTCTTTATAAATATCTCAGATTTCTTTGAACTCGTCTCACTGGTTTGGAGATAACATCACAGTCACAGCTGTTTAGTTAAAGTACCGTGGCACAACCAATAAGTGAGTCAAATGAAAATCACCCAGAACTTAACAGCTCTGGAAAGAATTAAGAGACCACTTAAACCTCACTCAAAACTTTCCTTTTCAACTTTTTTGGAAAGGAAAGACAAAGGTACATTGATCTCTAATCTTTACCTTTCTTTTTTTTTTTTTTTTTTTTTTTTAAATGTCTTTAACAATTAAAAGTGAAATTGGGCAATGCCCCAGTAAAGGCCATATCTATAGTAAAACTCAAACATGGCATACTCACGCTAGTTGAGCAATGGCTCTGTCTAGATGTCTCCTCATTCTTTCCTGGCATGACTTTATGGTTTCTACCTCCTGGAGCAAAATGAGCAAACAGTTCATTTATGTAGATTCTGATCACAATGATCGTCTGCAGTAAACCTGTCATATGTTTTTTACCTTAATGAGATCTTTCTCCACATTTTCGTGAACCAGATCGATGGACATTTTACCTTAATGAGATCTTTCTCCACATTGTCGTGAACCAGATCGATGGACATCCTCTTCTCTCTGTGATACAAGCATTCCTGAGCCACCTGTTGATGATCACCCAATGTTAATGCTTAGTCCACAAATAACACTCTGTCCACTACATAGAAGACTATTTGGCAAGAGCCCATTGTGAATTACGTTAAATAGATCCTTATGGACCCTCAAAAGTGTTGTACTATATATTTAGTTGTGTTCCAAGGTAGTGTGCACTACTGGTAAACATGTTAAGAGCACCATGCGGAAGATGCCTAACTTCCAATACAATTACAGAATGACTCTACATCCATATAGAAACACCTATTCAACTCACCTTCCTGGCATTCATTTGATTAACTGATGAAAGTGATTTGATTTGTACATCAATAAACAGTGATTACACTTCAAAATGATGCTGCAGGTTCCAAAGATGTCCACTCAGTGTAATACCTAATCTTATCCATCCCATATGGGTCCTTCCTGTCACTAGATATTTAGCCAGATCAAGTTGACACTACCGTATGCCCGAAAGCACTCTGGGTCAGGACAAATTACCCCACTGGTGCTGTTATGTAAACAGTTGCCTAGCAACCTAAACTGGATACATGTGACCTAAGGCTTTCGGGTTAGAGCCGACCTCCTTTACTCCAAAGTCGTGTGAGGAACCAATATCTCCTTTGCAAACAAAATTCTGTGTACAAAACAAATCCTAGATGCAACATACATTTTCAAGACAATCAGCTGTGATATAATTGAGAGCCTGCTCAACTTTTGTAATTCCTAGTGAATTCCAGTTAGATTATGATTACTGATTGCTTTTTGAGAATGTTGTATGAACTAGAACAGCCATCTCATTACAGAGACCAAACTCAGATTGAATATTTTCAGATTGAATTTGTTTGGGAAATAGTGTGTCATTCGTGTTTTACTTAGCATTTTCCTAATTACATTGCAAAAACAGAGGTATTAAAACAAGCAATTCGGAAAATCCTACTAGCAACGGAGCATTCTGGGATATAACGATGACAGACACATTAGCTAAATTCTTTACTGAAAGAAAGCTGATGAAACAACTGGCTATGTTGGATGGGTCTACTGTCACATTATCCACCACCACCCACAGAGCCCTTTGACAAAACTGTCACCACAGTCAGACAGTGCCTTCAGAAAGTGATATCCACAGAGGACTCAATAGGTTTTGCTGTGCTTCTTACTGAGAATGCACTGCGGGCTATTATAGCACAATCAAATCCGTAAGTGACACACTAATACACCGCAGTGTACATAAGTGAGTGAACACATTTACATACTTTGTACTGGCCACCCATTGGATTCATAGACAACCCAGGTGTAGCAAGATCAATGCTGAACACACAGGAGGCACACAACTGCTTTGAGCTTTGTAAACACGCACACACCCACCAAACCGCTCAATTACCTGCAGGGGCCCCTCTGTCTCTTGAAGGGCCCTTTCCAGCCTCCGCTTCACCTCTGTTAGGGCCATGATCTCAGTCACCATGTTGTCTATCTCATGGTTCAACTCTGACCTCCAGAAGCTGATGTCATTGAGGCGTTCCCCGATGTTCTTACTAGTGGTCTCTTGGGTCCTCCTTGTCAGCTGCTCTTTATCCTGTATCAGTCTGATAGTGTCCCTCCTCAAGCGTTCCGCACTGTTTCTGGAGGACTCTGACTCCCGGTATTTGCTCAGGTTGGACTTGTACCAGTCGTCCGGAGTGTAACGGGTGGTCATGGACGATCGGTTGGACGGGTAGAACATAGTCTTGGCACGGACCAGGTCGAGGCCGAGGTTCTCCCTTTGGATGGAGGAAAGGGAGGGGATAGCCGCAGCACTGCCCGTGCGATAGTAGGCTTGAGTCCTCCAGGGCTGGTTAGCACTGGGGTTCATAGCCAGCGTGTGCTGATTGCTCCTGTAGCTCGAGGCCATGGTGGAGATGGCTGGGAGGAAGTGGTTGGATTTGGGCCGAGCGTACGCCGCTGTCAGGGTGGATCCCATCAGCTCCATCTTCTCAGGGTTCCGTGTGGTTTCTGAAAATGTTCTGTCATTGAACAGTGTATTGTATCGATTTCAGTAATTCCCGAATTGTTTTGATCTTTTGTTCTGAATATTATGTAGTAATGTTTGTATGGTTCCATAATTCATTGAAATGTTTATGCCAATTTTTGCAGCATGTGAATTTTGTATAGACATTGTTGTAGACAAGAAATCTGAAAGGTGAGTTAACAACCTCCTATTCAAGGTGGTTGTATTACATTTGTTAAAAGCATTTACTCAAGAATGAGGACTATGCTTTTGTGGGTGCATAAACTTTTAACATTGAATGATGAATATCATGGCTAGCTTAATTGTACTAAATCAAGAAAATTTAACACAATAACATTTTAACAATTGAACATTATCAATGTTATATATTTGATTTATCAAGTGAGCTTTTCACTCCGTTGTTGAAACAGCCCAGTATAATTGGCTGTATGTAAACCTTAATTTAATAATTTGCAAAATGTATGTTGATTACTTCAATCGTATGTTATTGAGCTAAAACCTAGGCTTCTGCTGAATTTCAAATGTTTATTATTTTCCATTATGTTTTTGCCATAGAGAGTTTAGTAGCATTGAAATCTGGTAGAATGTACAAATCTGCCACACACAGGAATCACTGCGTCAATTCCAGCTCCACCTTTGTCCTGACGAAAACCGCAGACCACTGGTTGTAAACCATTGGCCAATATATTTAAGTAGAAAGAAATATTCTGTAATGATATAGAATGAATGACAATCCTTTTTGACTTTACCTAGTATCATTGACTGCAATTATATGAACACATTTCAATTACACATAGCAATTTACAGTATGACAGTATCTCTTTTAAACCGTACGCTATTACATTAAAAGATACTTACATGTGAATAAAACAAAGGTTTCCACTGACATCCAGCACCACATCAAACTGTCACACTGCGGTCGGTCTTCACCTAAGAAGGGGCTGAAAAATGTAGACAGGTAAAACTAAATGTATTATGGATGCCAAGTTCTCTGGCCACTCCTGCTGTGTGCTTGAGCAAGCCAATTGAATCTCCGAACATCCCAAAGGCTGGTTGCCTCATTTAAGAAGTAGGTTGGTTGTCCGAAAAGTCTGCTGCCGTATGCAGTTGCTATGGCTTGCTGTGAAAGGCAGTGCGCAAGCCTCTTTTTGGGGTGTTAATATTTCAAGGTAGGTTACCGCATAACAGTATGCTGTTACACATAGCATCTTCTCAGGCATAGACCCCCTGCTCAGGTCTATTCGCTATTGAAACAATGAGAAAATTAGCTTAATTGACATATACGGTTTCCACCTCAATGGGTGCAGCCCTCAATACACAGCTGCTCACGTTGTGTCTCTGGACCCACATAAACTCTTTGTGACTTGGGGATATTCTGAGACAGAAAAGGAGGTTAGAGTTGACGTTGGCTCTGCTCTCCTCGCACATTCGGTCACGGTGGAGCTTATGTCATTTGAACTAGAGCCACCAAGAGCCACTGTCGAGGCTGCAACATACACCGCTGGGCAAGTTCTGTAATGTTAACTAGCTGGAACCAAGGAATACTTTAGGATTTGCACACTAATTGTGACCTATTGCTCACCTCAATAAGTTTCACACAACTGTAGCACCCCCTTTTTTACAGATGAAAATATTCAATGAATGCAAAATCCTTCAAGTTTGTATGTGGATTTTGACCAAGGTATTACGTTTCCAGTTTTGTCATGACCTATTAATGTTTTAGATTTTTAGCATCTGTATGGCGAACGTGTCTGTAATATATTCAGTCTGTCTGGGTGATCTTATTCTACATACAGAGGAAACTGACTGTGTGTGTGTGGAACTGTCTATGTCTAGGTGATTTGTGTGTGTTCGTGTATGTTTGTGTTTGGGTGAGTGTGGGGGTATGTATGGTAAGAGAGAAATAATATATCCAGAGGGAAATATTGGACATTAAATTGTCCCCTGCTGGTTAGGACTAGGTGTGATACATCTGGTTGGAGAAGCTGAAGTTGTAAAATTTGGTAACAGAAGTGGAATTTGTGTGTGACTGAAATAACAATAAATCCGACTTATTTCCCTGTGTGGGCCTCTCTTCTCTTACTCCATCTCACGACTGTGTACATTAACACACGCTATAGCACAACTGGATGTCAACCAGCCTTAACCACCATCATAGTAAGGGCCCCAAATATTATCCCCAAGTTGTAAATCATCCAACCTGGGTTTCTGAGAAGGCATATTTATTCAACGGTTCAATGTTTTTCTGCTGGACATCTGTAAGTCGTATGGTGAATTAAGGATCAGGATTTTGCACAGAGCTCTTTGGTTCTTGGCCGCAGTGTGCTTCGACATAGAGGGCAAGCAAGCTATGGACTTGATCTGTCATCAAGCCATGGGACCAAGTACCAGTAACCACTCTGCCAAACAGCTGGTTGGTGAATACTTTTCCACGTACTGACATTTTAACATGTTATTACTGTACAAGCGCATTAACCTGCAAATTGTTTTCATGAATGAGGTCAAATACGATGGTGTGGGAGAGGAAAAGAAATGCCTGCCTGCTAATGGATGATCTACTCTCCTCCCTCTTTTTGACAAACCCCTCGAGGATCATCCATTTGAGTCTTGAAAGACAAATCTATAAAGTTGTACTCCCACGGCTACACTGTAACCCCATACATTAAGGCTTTGGCCGGACTAGTAGACTAGCAGGTAGGGGAAAAATCTGAGCTGATTGTTTGAAGCAGGTGTATTCAGTCAGTCTACCATCCACCCGCACTGCCTCCCAGCGAAATCAGATTGTGTATCCCAAACTGAACCCTATTCACTTCACTGGGCACTACATTTCACAGGACCCATATAAGTGCTGCACTACAATGCGAATATGGTGGCGTTTGGGACAAGTATATAGACAACCTAACCCCATGCTGAGGTAACTACCCTGATCCGTATATGTTACAGTCTGGTTAATCATTCATAGCCCAGGAAGAGTCCACACAGTAAGCTAATGTAGCCCACAACAACAATCTGTGTGTCATGTTACCAGGCTCTTTCCACTAATCTGGACTAGCTGGGCTTTGGGTTTAGACTAACAATGACGGTGTGTCTCCACTTTAGTTCAAACATAGGGCTTAATCCATTCATCACTGTCACGGAAGAGGAGATGTATTGTAGGCACATTGGTTATGGATAAAACATTTAATAATATTCCATGGTAAAATATGAAATAAAATTGTATTTTGGGGAAACACCTCTGATAGCCACAGCTGTTTGATTATACTCCGGCAGGCTATGCAAGGTTTTTGCCTATGCCGAATAACACAACATTGCTGTAAACCCAAATTGGAACCTTGGTGTGTGTGTGTGTGCGTGCGTGCGTGTTCAGCAATTGCTGAACAAGGGCATCTTGTTTAAAATGCTGATATTTTAATTTGTACTGTATCTTCAACATTTTGTCAGATCTACTGCTCACAGATCATCATCAATTCTCATCAGAATCACAAGACTTTCACACATAACATCCATTCTGGATGGAGTGTGTAACATTGTTTCTCACATTGTTTCATAGTTTACCTCAGATTTTATTCACTGATGGCTGTTAAACACACACACACACACACACACACACACACACACACCTGTCCCTACCCCCTTTCATTTAAGCATTGCCCTTCATCCTCCATATTAGATTCACTATTAGGTTGCGTGCTGTTCTGTTAGGTCAAATACAGTCAACCAGTTGTTCCAAACAAGAAGGTCGCCGCTTGCCAATTCGCTTTTTACTAAATCATACTATTACAATGATTCCAACAGTTCACTCAAGGGTTTTGAGCAACTGTATATAGAAAGAACAATCAACACGTTGTGTAGAAATGTTCCAATTCAATTATTTAACATATATCATACAGCCCTTGTTCAAATCTACAATGATATATCAGAAATGACAATGATTGGTCTTCACCTCCTACTGGAGAGTTAGTATGCATCTACATTTAGTATTTCGTCCATGATTTCAACCAGGCAAAGCCCTTATGATACTGTGAGGAAACATCATGAAAATGTCAGTATCAGTCCCAAAGACTAAGGTGCACTTGTAAATTCTATGTGTGCGCAGTTCCATGATTAACATAGCTGCTACACTGAACAGAAACATAAAATGATGAATACATATTTCTAAATGTTCTGAATTTGTAAGAAATAGGATATCTGGGTGGATCCTCTGTATTACATCACACCATTCATGGCCTTCTTTAGAATTCCGATAGAAATGACATAAAAACCTACACGTAGCACAATTTGGCTAAGATTGAAAGTTACTATTTTACTTCTGAAGGGCTATTATTGGCAAGCAGACAGTCCAATACCTCTCTCCCTAATAAATACATTTCCTCATGGTGTTCTGTTGTCCCAGCGATAGGACTCATTGTTTTGATTTCCATAGCGTGAGCCACTGGGATTGGCTCCCCTGGGGTTCAGTGCTTTCAGTACAATAACACTGCATTATCTCTTTGCCTTTCAGTCTGCCTTGGCTCAGATTCCTGCCAACAGGATGACTGGGCTCACGGCTGCTCTCTAGACCTGGGTTCAAAGACTGTTTGAAATAGTCCAAACACTGAGTGTTTGCCTATTTTAGAGATCTTCTGGAGTGTGAGACGTTGAAGCTTGCACTTTTTGCTCTTCACTATGGATTATATTGCACCAGGCAAATATTTTCAGTCTTTCCATATAGCATTTGAACGCAGGTCAAACTGAAAGGTAAAAGCTATACGCACTACGTCACTGTGCTTTTAAGGCCATTGATTATGGCACTTGATGGAATTTTCCATATCATTGTTTTGGCTGGGGCAGCATGTAAGGCCATATTTTTGCAGTGCTAAGCTATAGATCAAGTCAGACAATGTGGGTCTTCCGCTGCTGAGCTACACCTGCTTTTAGCTATACCTACAGCCTTCTATGGAAGCTGTCCAACAGGCGGTGGGTTTATGTTTTCCACTGGTTACTGTAGTTTCATGCTAGTGGTTCAGTGTAGGCAGGGACTTATGTCATTTCGTGGTGGCCTCCACTCAGGAGCTTCCCTGAACATGGAACTCGGCTTATAAAAGGACACTCGGAAGCTTCAGCATCATGCCCTGGCCGCCCTGACCTCACCTATAAATACAAACAGAGAAACGCACAAAAAGGTTTCCGCAAATAACTCGCTTATGACATTCCTCCCGAGGATAGGGTTCTGTTCTCCCGAGGATAGAGTTCTGTTCTCCTGAGGATAGAGTTCTGTTCTCAAGGTCCTCAGGAAAAGTGTCCTTTTCACTATAAGAATTCCCAGCATGCCTGAAACATGAGTGGAACGTGTATCTCGTGTTGCTTTTATTGTTAGTTTTTTGTCATTTAGCAGAGACTGTAGTCTGGTTTGATAAGTCAATATAGGTTTCACCATAATATCTCATATTGTTAATGAAGAATGTTGTTAAGTACAGTTGTCTGAAAATACAGTGATTGGTGATGTTTATTCGATTTTTGACTATTTCCAACATTTAGATTGAGGTGTTTTTTCCCACCACCTGCTAAAACGACAACTGCAACCTACTCAGGATTCATATTCTTTATTTGTTTTAGGTATGAACAAGTGATAGGACAATGAAAAAAAATGCCAAATCCTTGGTTCATCAACAGCACTACACAGTTTTTTCATGAGGACCATCACAGCAACTTTCTTATGTCTTTGACAGCGCTTGTGTCAGTGACAGTGCTCATGGAGACGTTGTACAGTCCAGTTGATGTCCCTGACGGAAAGCAACCTATGCAAGCAGGTGTGTTGGCATCATCCACCCAGTGAGCTGTGTCATGTAAAGCTGTGTTACGTGGCCTGACGCTAAGTGTTGCCAGCTCTGAGTAGGGCGTTGTGGAAGGAAACACGTATAAGGCCTGACTCATTGACTCCTGAGTGTAGCTGGAGACCTGATACATCGTGGCTAGCAATTGTACAATGAATACCGGAACAGAAGCTCAAACCAGCGCTCTCAGGTAACGCCTGTCACAACACATGGGTCTTGGGTTAAAGTGATCATTGTTCCACCAGCCAGTAAGTGTGACATTGTGGCAGTAATATAGTTGGGACACACAGACGTACATTTGGGGAAATGGACAGTCTAACACCCAGACACACAGACACACACACACACACACACACACACACACACACGGAAACATTGTGCTGCCTAAAACTAGCAAAACCACCCCAAAACCTGTCAAACACTTATCAGGTAAGAAAAGACAGGCTAGATAGGGGCAGGATCAGAATGTCTAATGTCCTTCCTAAACACCAGCTGAGCTCCAGTGAAAACACACTCAGTTCTACTGACTCTCCTGAGACCATGTTTTCACTGCCTTCTCAATGATGATGCTTCAGACTCCTATTTCCTGCTTAGCTCAACGACTATCAGAGCTTCCTCAGATTAACACCTTTATATCAGTTGCCTGCTTTTGACCTCCCTGCTTACAGCTTGTCTATTCTGCACCCATATAAACACACTCACACACAGCGTTTTTAGATCCCGGCACTTTCTTCATATCTTGTTATCATTGACTGAATTTATAATTGAATTTATAAATGATTATTTTCATTTACAGTATGACTGTACGTGCAATCGATCGGCATTAATACGTTTTCACAATTGAATGCCAAAATCTCATGTGCATAGCTACTGTATTTTAGACACTTTGGCGTTGCCAAACTGAGCTCAGACGCCTTGTGGAGTTGTAGAAATGTTTTACAACTCCAGCTATTGCAAATACAATTGATTTGACATGATTGGGAAAGGTCTGTATACAGCTCCTCACTTCACAATGACTGTCAGAGAAAAAGCCACTAAGTCCACAGAAGTCTCTATAGACCTCTGAGATATGTCAAGGTTGTAAAAGAACGTCTAAAGCATAGAAAGATCCCTGGAGCACAGCAGGTGTGTAGAATGGAAGATGTTTTAGCCAGATGACCAGCTTTCTAGAGCTGAAGTAAGTTACCAGGCAGGACCCACCTTGGTCAGAGAGGTGATTAAAAACCCAATGACCAGACAAATAGATCTTTAGACTTTCTCTGGAGATGGGAGATTCTGCCAGAAGGACAACATCACTGAAGTTTTCTATCAATAGGGCCTCTATGGCATAGTGGCTAGATGGAAGCCAGCCCTGAGTAAAAGGCAGATGAAATGTTGTCAGGAGATTGCCAAACACCACTTATTAAAGTCATACCAAAGAAGAGTGAAAGCTTTGTTGGCTGCCAAAGGCATTTCTACCAAGTACTAACTAAAGGCATGATATTATTTGACACAAATTTCTAAAAACTTGCTTGTTGAAATTCCGTCTATTGGACAACAAAATGTTAAAAAATACACATGTTTTAACTCCATCTGGTTTCAGAAATGTGCCTCCCTATTTTCAGAGGTCTGTCAAACCTGGAGGGAGAATAGTGAAGAAAGTCAGCTGGTTCATCTGATGACACTGTCAAAACATCCCTGCCAAGCTGAAGCCATTGTGCATTAGTGAAATCATAGGACTTTTCTGGGCCTGTTTGAGATTACAGGCTCTGTCCTAAACGGGACTCTATTATTCATGTAGGACCCTACTTTTTACTGGCGAGTAGTCTTTGCTACTAGACAGGATTATGTCTAGCAGCCAAATGCGAAATGGCAGTTTAATTGTTCTTTTAAAGTACATCGATTTGCAAATTGTTTTACATTGAACTTGACTGGTTGTGCATTGCATCAGTTTTATTGATGTAAAGGCACTTATTTCTTGGCATCGGAAACAGCTGAATTACATAAAGTATGAGTCTGACTTCATTCTGCAAACAGAGACCAACATTTTCTTTGGGTTTGCTTTCTCAGTGAGATGTAACTATCAGGGGTTGAGCAAATCACTAGCAACAGCTTGGTTACATCATAAAGTGACTTTGATTGAATAAGTGGGTGAGAACCACAGTCCTCTGGTATGATTGTCTTGCATTTTTATCTGCTTATCTAGTGCAGATGTTTTTGTGAGTAAAAGATTAATCTTGGTCTCATCATATGTCCTAAGTTATTTAACACATCTAGATCTAAATACCAGGAAATTAAAGCTGAAATTCTGAACTATTGTCTCATTCTCATCTTTTGATTCTAAACCCAAATGTCTTCAGTGACCAACAAAACAAAATAATTTCCCTTGCCATTCCAATACTTTTGGAGGGGACTGTATGGCAGAAAACTCTTAGTTTGCGGTTTAATTTCAAGATAGCCCAACCATACTGATGATTAGATCTATATCACATCAGAGGAAATGGAGACAAGGCGGACAGACGGACAAATACATTTGATTTATTAAATGAATTGCAAATGTTCAGGGCTTTGTAGATCTCTACTTAACTCTGCTTTTAAATAATTCACTGCCCCTTTGCTATGACGTGAATGGTTTATGTTAGTGGGCGGGGACCCAGGCCTTGGGGAGGGACTGTATAATAGTCAACCCCAAGGTCTTGGCACCTGCCTGGTCTCTAGCGTGAACAAATCCTTATCCTCCTACTTCCTCACCTCTGAAGATTATGTCATCACTCACCCCCAAACGTTCCCCTTCCGCCCCTAGATTCCGCCCACCAGACTGTGAGCCTGGTCTCAGACAGCTCACTGTGCAGGAGTGTAGTGTTTGTTATGCCAATGTTGTGGGATGAATTCCTATGAGGGCCAGCGTGAAAACGTATTTACATAAATGAATCCACTGACTACTGCAAGTCACTCTTGATTAAAGTCTCTGGAAAATGATGGTAGACAGTTAAAGTTTGGAGCAGAGATGGGGAGATATTAGCCAGACATGTCAACATGTTATTTATCTCCCTGTCTTTTCCTCTTTTTTTCTGTAAATGAAATGTACAAAAGTTTTTTATGGAGTACTAACCCTAATCCAGATCTGCCTTGATTTGACCCTAAAATATATATTATTTAATATTTTCTGGTTATGGACCACCCTTGATTTCAACATCCACGAATCAGTTGAAATTAAAGATGTTATTTGCTTGAGCGCTAAAGTTATTTGCCTCTGTTTACCCGGTACACTGGATTGGCTATTGATGGACTCGCACATTAGTTCGTGTTAAAGAGAAAACAATTCTAAAAGATTGCTTATGACAAGAGGCCTGAACTGTAAAATGCATGCAACATTGGGGGCAATGGTAAATTATTTTACACCAGCAATCGTCACAAAGTGTTATTACAGACACCTAGATTGAAACCCCAAAGAGCAAGCAACAACATGAATTGATCCACCAGAATTGGGTCTCAGCGCCCACTTCGGATCGCAATGCGGTAGTGGGCGCTGTTCTGATCATTTTGGTTTTGTTTGCGGGTGTATCGGTGTTTGAGGTGGGTGTTTGTGGGAGTTTGGGGGAGCATAAAAACACAATAAAAAAACTGCAGAAATCATGCTAATATAAATGGTTTGCAGAAAGATAATGCCAACATAGATGGTTTACAGATAAGTAATGTCTGCTAATATAGATGGAATACAGATAATGTCTAGTAATATCGATGGTTTACAGATAGGTAATGTCTGCAGGTTCATGGCTTATCTACGCCCAGAACAAGAACATTTGGTTAGAGTATGGATTAGGTGAGGACGGGAGGGGTAGATGGAGTGGGAGCGGTGGAGGAATGGGACTGAGAAGGGGGAGATGGGGTGAGGAATGAGACTGAGAGGGGGGAGATGGGG
>JACXGJ010008688.1:0-26363 GCA_016801105.1 Esox niger
TGCCCTTTCTGTAAATTCAGATGGAAGTAAATACAAAATGTGAAGATAGAAAACAGTAACACATGGAATATATACAGGAATAATATATATACTGTATATAACAAAATCAATATTAACACAATTATTGTCACAGTAAGAATTTGGCTCTTTTCTCCAAAAGCTGGAATTTCAAATCAAACAGTTACAATAACAATACATTCCCCTCCTTTTTGTTAGAGGATCTTTGTGGACATATTGGTTTCACCATGTAATAACTACACTTATTACAGGGCACCATAGGTTTGGGACAATTGGTTGGACAGGATGTTTTGGTTATGTTAGAGGCATACATTCATAAACTTCAACAGTTAGTAATATGTTTTTGTCAACATGAGTGCCAAAAGGAAAAAGAAACAAAAACTTAAGCTCACCAAATGAGCATTTTGGAACATCATTATAAAGATAAAAAGCATTGGTGAGCTCAGCATTTGCAAATGAGGTGATAAGACCTGCATGTGGATAACTGAAGAATATTTAACATAATGAGCATATAAAATAAAATAAAAACTGACAGAAAGATCTGCAACTCTTTCCAGGAGGTTTGTGTAGTTGTATCAGCCAATAATATCCAGAGGAGATTTAATCAGTAGAGCTATAGAGGCTGAACTGCAAACAGCAATTCTTCAAAACAGGACTCTTAGTTCCAGTTTGCTAAAACATATCTAGAAGAGCGTGCGGTTTCTGGACTGATGTGTTCTGGAGGGCTAATGCCCTCATTATAAGACAATAACCTGCATCTGGTGGGTTCAAGCAGTTAAATAGCCCATGATTAGGTATAAAAGTGCTGTAATGTCTAAATGATTAAACCAAGTTCTGAAATAAAAGCGGATAATCAATTCTTATCTCACTATTTTTTATTTGATGACATACCAATACAGATATAATACAAGGACAACACAAAGAACACAATTGGCCACTTATTGTAACTAGAATCCCGTCCCCGGAACAAAGAGCCAGGCCTTATTGAGCTCAAATGGGCGGAAGCAACTTCACCAACAATAAATGAAGTAAATAATCCACAAAAATAATAATAATGAACAAAAACATATTGACAAAAGAGACAGAGAACTCAAAAAACAAATAGGGCTTTGCAACAAAACAAGTAAAAGAAAACATAGAGACAATAAACCCTGCATAATTTAATATTAAAATGTACTGTAAAAAGGTTGCTATTTTTGCTGTACATGTTCATGTAATACCCACATGGCAGATATTGTCTGAAATACATAGTAATGGCTAACAGCAGTATCATATAAACAACACAATACAAACTAGTTGAGAAAAGAGATGACAAGTACAAAATGTGAGTGAGGGGGATTGTTAAAGTTTATAGAAGTAGCTCAGTTCTGGTGTGTGGGATATGGATGAAGTGGGTGGTTCTGACAGTTTCTTGCCCTCGACAGCAGCCAATCTCCGAAGGGGAACTTGAAGAGACAGAGAATACAAAGTCCAGGCACAGCTGCTCTCTGATCTTGGAGTGTTTTTAGTGCTAGTGTATGCAGTGCATCTGTGTATCTTACCGTGCCCAGGATAATAAAGCAAGGGTTTATTACTAGATTTAATGAAACAATCTATTCCATTCCAGTCTATACAGGTCCACACAAGTGCATAGGGTGTATGGTCTTTCGCAGCATCTTAGTTATTTGAATCTTCAAATCTCTCGTAAGAGAATACCTAATGCATTCTGATGAGTCTATGAAAGGAAGATCTGTAAAAAAGAGAAACAAATCATAATTAATGATACAAAAATATCATGCTGTGAGGGAACTGGTTTGAGGTGACTTACACAAATTCAGTTCCAAGTGAATGATTGACTAGATGACAAAAATACATATATATTGACCCCAAACTCAAAGAAGAAGGAAAACATACTATTATTTGTATGGGTTGTGACCAGGACACCCATTTTATATGCCCTCATTTTATAATATCCCACACTACTACTTGAGGGGACTAATCATTGAGTATTTGTTTTATGTATGCATTCAGGTACAGGCACAGTTCGTTAGCCACAGGGCTATCTACCTACTTACTGTACCTGCCCACATAGAGTGTTAAGTAACATTCAATACATACCCTGTAGTATAGTGGTATCACAAATACATTAAATATATTGTTGACTTGAATCCTGATTTGCATTTTGGAAATTTGTCTTGCAAATGACATGCAGTGTTCACTAGAACAGCAATGATCTGGGAAAAGGTTACTTAACATTGTGCCCCGTTTTGCCCTGCACAGAGATTCACTGATGTTGCTGTTCTTTGATAGTTGCCACATGTAATTGTTTATGTGACATCGAAGTCTAATTTATATTAATGAGGATTAAGTCCATGCAAGTAGCATTGACAAAAGTGTCAGCAGAGTCAGAAAATTGTTCTATAATTTGGTTTACAAGCCTTTAAAATAATATAGTTCTACATACACAAATCTCGCATAATCTATGTTTAACTAGATAGCAAGCAAATGAAATAAAGACATTTGAAAAAGTTGTCTCTACTAAGTAGAGTGTTATTGTTGCAACCATTGTTTGGAGAGAACATTGCCTGGAAAATATGCACTTTTTGGCATAGGGAAATTATTTGGCATATCAGTACCTCATCCAAATCTCTTCTAGGGCTTCTAAAAGGCAAAGGCCAGCACTGCTCAAACACATGTGACAGAGGTTCAATCCACCAAACTGGTGTTTTTCTACACCATGCATCATCATTCTCTGGCCTATCTGAAGTACTTATCGTCCACACTGTGTGTTGTTGATACATACCTGGCCTCCCGATATCCCTGTGTTGATACCGCTCTGACAGTAAATCAATAAAATGCATTCCCCGAGCCTCAACGGCCGCGGATAGAAAAAAAATGTCTTTTGAGCTCAATCTCGGGAACATGAAAGGGATCGACATGTAAAGGCGTTGGCAAGGTTTAAGTTCGACAGTCTTTGCAATGAATAAACAATAAAGCGGTCACTGAGCTTACTGAGGGATTTGCTGCTGTGCCGTATTGACGTTTTCACAACCACCTGGGATACATTTATGTTACCATAATGAAGTTGTGTGCTACTGGGACCTGTTGGGGGATGTAGATGCACTTTATTCGGGCTCCCAGGTACATCCTGAAGGGAAAGGCCTTGGTAGACCTTCCCTATATTGGACACTTCAAACATCGCATAACATTATACACTTTGCAAGGAATTTGTTGCTTGCATTGAAAGCCAACAAACGCCGAATCGCCGCCCAATGGTGCAGCCGCAGGCACTGCAGAGTCTGTCACACTTGGTATGAGGTTGTAGTGGATGCTTTTTTCTGAGGGTAATACAATCTAGTTAAAATGCTTGCCGAAAATTCTCTAAAATGGCGTACGAATGACCAACACCCTCACTTAAAACTTCAGTGTTGGCCGCTGAAGACCAAAATCCCCTACCAGTGCAATGTTATTTGATTATCAGGGTCATAGCTGTTTTGATGTTGCCCTCTGTTCTGTTCTGTTCTCGTTTCCTCTTTCTTTCTCTCTCTCTATGGTGGAGAGGACATTTCTGTCAGTAGTACAACCCAGTGAGGGTGGTTGAGCAGCATAGTGCCGCTTTGGTGGTGGTCCCCTTTGCAGGTGGTCTGATCTCTGATACTGATCTGTACCACAGGGATTACACACACAGACCTGAGCAGGAGCTTCCTGTCTGTGAGTCAGGTCCCTGAGGCTGAGCCCCCAATCAGCTCTCCAACACCCTCTTCAAACCCTCTTCCTGCTGCTTCTCTCTCTCACACACACACACAAACACATATCACCTTGCTTTTTTGCTATCTTTTTTTTTAGCTATTCTCTTCTTCTCTTTTCCATACTTCTTCTTTGTTTCGCTTGTCTTTTTGTCTCCCACTCTGCCACTCTCATTCTGTATCTTGACCAATCCTACTGCATCTCTGATCTCTCTCTATCACTCTCTCTCCTATATCCTTTCCCTCTGTGATTGTGAGTAGATGAACTTATAGCTAACTCTTTCGGTTCAGGCTGTAGTGGGGATTGCTGAATGCTCAGATGTGACATTCCTGGGGTTGGGAAACAAGGGTACGAGATTGGCGAATAAATCTTAATTTTGATGATGATTACTATGGGGAAAATAATCCACCTGTTGTTTCGTCTCCTTTTCTCGTTTTTTATTCATGACCATTTCAGATGGCACCTCCTGGGGGGGAGGAGTCCAATGCTCACCTTGTTCACCAAAGGGGTGCAGTGTCACGCTGAGACTCTGAGTGGGACAGAGACACTGTGAAATGAGCACCCTTCTTTCATCTGGGAGGCTTTACAGAGACTATCAGCATCTCCCTTTAGATCCCACCGCTTGGTCTCTAATCAGGAGCCATCTTGTACATCTCTCTCAGAGTGCGTAGCATGCTAATTAAACAGATTGTAACTGTGGTTTGACACAGTCAGTCGAATTGATCTCACTTTCAACCTCGCGCCTGGAAATGAGAGGAGCTGAGGATTCTGTCTTAGAAGTTTCTTCAAAGATTTTCCAAAAGTTGGATAACCAGTGGGACTCTCAGCAGGTCCAAAATAATGAACATGAAACTACAGTGTGATGATAACATCCCTTCAACTATACACTATAAATGGAATTAAAAAAATATCTTATATGCAAAGAAAAACACAAATATCTTCCAGAGACCAAATACACATACCCAATCTTTTCATGTCCCAGAGCATTAGTAAGACACAATTCCACAAATATGTTTTTATTTTGTTAAATATTTAGTATTATTATATAAAAAAATATATAATTGAAAGGTTCTATAATATCCGTATTTATCAGGTGGACAGAAGCAGCATGCAAAATATACTGAAGCAAGTCAGTGAACTATCTGTAATGTGTGACTAATGAAGAACCTGTTCCAGAACGCTGATTTTTTTTGTTACCAATCACTTGGACAAATCACAATTTGCAATAGCTTGTATTCTACAAATGACAAAAGGGGATCAGACATTTGGCCAATAGACACCCCTGAAATGTGCAATTTCTAGTGGTTTGGAGACTTTGCATGTGGCTTTGAGCAACTGATGCAATTATGCAATGTTAAGTTCTGGTTTTAAAACATTGAAGAGATACTAAAATGATGTGCAGTTCTGGACAACAGCTTAATAAATGCAATTCCCTTTACTGTCATTTCAAAAGTGTTCCTTTGTCAAAGCATTACCTCTCTTTTCAGTACATTGGGCACCCTCGCAAGGAGATTGATACTGAGCCTTTTCCTGGACTTCATGATATTTCTGAACACATTGGAAGGGATATTACAACATTCTGCCATAGAGAATCTTTCCAGATCATTCAGTCTTCTCTGATGGATCAGCATTTTCTCTTAAAAGAACAGGCTTTTAATTGGATTAAGTTTGGAGACTGAGATGGCAAGTGTTGCTTTTCTTCCCAGCAACAGTATATATGTATTTATATAAAAACTGCATATATATAGTTTTTCTGTTTGTTGAAAATAACATTGCAACATGTTTTCACAAGAGTTACTGATACATGTTGTTGAGAGTGGATACAATAGGACAAGCTACATGTTGTAATGTTTTGACAGTATCTCCAGAATCAAGTTGACTAATTAAGACACAGAATCCTCTCTGGGGCTTTTCGTTGCTAAATTGATTTATCTAATTAACTTGTCAGCTGCATGTATAAAATGTGCGTGGTTGATAGCAACTGTAATCCCGAAAGAAACACAATGGAGCAAACAAATCATTAAACAGGGAAATTATACTCTTGCATAATTAATGTGCAAATAATTAAGGGCATATTTTCCCAAATGGTAAGGATAGATCCAATGATGAGATGATTGCATTATGCTAAAGCATATCACATTAGTCATACTTTTGCTCTATCATATGACATCTCACATAGAAGTTGATTACACCATAATCAATGGCTGTGAAATATATTGATATAATAATGGTGTGTGTCTAGAATTATTCTCCTTTTCCAGGCTACATTGAAATAATTATCTTCAAAACATGTCATTGTTCAGTCATGACTATATGGTTTAACAATTGATTCTGGCCATTCCATTATACTGACTACCAGAAGCACCTTAGCCTACATGTGTCTGCTACCGTAAACATACTCTACAATCACTACTGTTGTGACAAAGAGACTAAAACTAAAATTCCTTCCATCACCACTTAAATCATCTCTGAAAAAACAAGATTAACCAGAGCAAATAACATTCTGTTGTTTAGACCTGTTAGCTGTCTACCTTTGATTCCATTGATTCATTATTGTGGCCGGTTTTAATGTTCATGCATCGTCCCTATTACAAGGATCTCACCTAGAATACAGTTAAGTCTCAGCGTGGTATTGGGAATAAAAGCTTGAGTATGGTGGAGGATAAGGAGTATCTGAGGATGCTCAGAATGACTATAAGTAAATATACTGATAGTCATTTCTGACAGTTCCTGACAGTGGTCTGGAAACACAACATCAGTGAGGAACACAGAGAGCCTTGCCTATACTGTCATGAATATGATGTGACACCTGTCATTATTAGTTCTGTCAGTTTATATTCATTCCATGACTAATGACCTCACACTATTGTGATTCTGGCATCATTCTACACCCTAATTAAAATATTTTTAGGTGTTTTGTTAGCATTATTTTCAATAACATACATATACAGTATATTTATATTTCAACACATTTATTTAATATGTCATTATAGCTTTGGTAAATTACTTTTAGTTTTACAACCCTATTTGTTATCATTAGCAACCTTCCGCCTTACAGTGTTTCTCTAACCAGCCAGAGATTACACAAGAGGTAAGAGTGACACCTAGTGGTAAAGGGAATATGCAAGTTTCCATTGGCATCATCGCACGTCATTCACACTGTAATTTTCCCTACAATGAACAAAAAATGTATGTTAAGTGCCTCCATGTGGTCAAGACACCATGCTAGAGGAAAACGTTATTTCAAATGTCAAAGCATGCATACTGTTTAGAATGTATATTCATACTGACCTGAATTATTTTTATTAGCACACATTATACTCAATTTTCACTTGTCAGTGTCTTGTCACTTAAATCTGGACTTGGTCACCACTTTTACAGAGACATTGAAATAAACCATACTGTAGCATGGGCTAGGCCTGTGGCCTAGCCTGTGTTTCAAAAGGCCTACCAGGACAATACATGTGACTGTACCAAAGACCACAGTCTCTGCAGAGCCCTGTCCACTGTGCACCAAAACGAGTTTCCCCAGCAGGACAACAACCAACACTCTATCTGGTGAGAGTAGGCAGAAAAGTAATTACAAGCAATACATTAATTTCACGCTGTCGCTTTAGAATTAATTGCATCTTAAAATAACTGACCGGAAGAGATGGTTCGAGCGATGATAAGAATGGACAAAGTGTTCTGTTAATTGATGTACCCAATGGCATCGCCACGCTGAAGGTTGCACTTCATGCTTCTTAAAGCAACTCGCTAAACCTCATTTATTGCCGCTTCAGTATTTTCGTCATATGTCTCATGTGACCTATCTAGAGGCTATAAATGGCCATATGCCTTTGTCTGTCCGTGTTGTAGTTTGGGCGGAAGCAAATGCTGCAAGGAAGGAAACAACTGAAGCATCTCCCAGGCATCCTGATAGGTCAATCTACTAGCCTCGCTTCAACCTATCACCTATGAGGCAGCCATTATAACCAAACCCGGGGATAATAACTACTGCTGATACAAGGCAACCCTGACTATCAGTCTTACACAGCGGCATGTGACATTGGGCTCCTTAAGTCATTTTTCCCTTCAGTCACTAAAGGGATTTTTTTTGTATTGCTGTGCAAACAACAGAAACATTTGTAATCAACTATATGGGAGAGAAATAGGGATGATGACTGATGACAATGGTGAAGAGTTTCTGTGTTTACACGTAAGAGGCCCGTTTTCATTTGGGACCTTGCTTAACTACAAATTCTGAAGATTATAAGTAATTCAAGGACAAATACAACAAGAAATCATTATTCTGTTTAATAATAAACGATTAGGCCAGTCATTGTACTGTCCCAGCAGTAAATGTAACCGCCGAACATTAAATTGTATGGATATTTGGTGAAGTTTGTAAATCTGTTTAGAATGCCTTTATATAAAGTGATGTTAAGCTGTTCTTTTCTATTATTTCTAAAAGCAGAAAAACTGGTCATTTTTTATGGATAAAAAAGAGCATGAGAAAGTCAAGTAACTTTTCAAGATATAACTAATTGGCTCCTTAGGGAATTTGACCAGAAATCCTTGATGTGACTGCTGTACTCACAACTTTCCAGCAAGGCTACATTACATGAAAGCAAGACTCCTTTTTATTCTGTAATCCTCTCAGAATTATGACAGTAATTGTAATCTTACCAGATAACACTGTTGTATTTTTTAACACACTTCCTGGTTTGATCATTGCAGAGGACTTTTCTTTTGTACATAAATTCCCATTCCATTTTTTACTGTCCAATGCAATCTTTGATATTCATCACCCAATACTGCTTGACAGATGTTCCAATCTGGACCTTCTAATTATATATCTCCAACATCCTCAAAGATATTTTAATCATATTAAGAAATCCTCATTTCAAATCTCCTATTCTTAACAATTGCACTATGGCCACACTTTTGTTAATGTAACAGTTTTGTTCTTCACAGAGATAGTCCTATTATGAGAAAAACATGTTTTATTGGCAGTGTTTAAAATATGTGTAGGAGCTGTGACGGTTAGGAAACTGGAATCCACCTTGTGAATGCCCTGCCCGCCTGTCATCATTCACCTATTCATACTATATTTCTTCTTTATTTCACTACAGGCTTAATTTATTACTGCTGGTTAGTACAAACTGACACTGAGTCAAAGCCCTTCACGAGAACATTAAAGCAGTAATCTACGACTGAGATAGTTCCTTTTAATTTGTTCCCAATCCTCCTGCCAGGAACAGGAGTTTAAAACTACATAGTTGAATAGATACAGTTCTTAGTTGCAGTATCATGTGATGTCACATGTGTTGTGCCACACGCGGTTATGTGTACTGTAAAATAACCGCACCCTGTTAACCATTAACTAGAATAACCAAGGAATTACCTAATAGTTATAAACTAATCCTCTTAGTCCTCTTCTGATCTCGCTTACCCACTCACTCACATCATTTTATCTTTCTACATAAGATGTACGGTTTACCAAGCATTTAAGTATGTGACCAAAATGTATGACACCACAGGTATATTTTCCATTACTTCCTTTAAAAAATAAAATCTACAACGTGGTTACAGGCACAACATGTAAAATAAGTAATGGCAGTATACAGTGGGGAGAACAAGTATTTGATACACTGCTGATTTAGCAGGTTTTCCTACTTACAAAGCATGTAGAGGTCTGTAATTTTTACCATAGATACACTTAATCTGTGAGAGACAGAATCTAAAACAAAAATCCAGAAAATCACATTGCATGATTTTTAATTAATTAGCATTTTATTGCATGACATAAGTATTTGATCACCTACCAACCAGTAAGAATTCCGGCTCTCCCAGACCTGTTAGTTTTTCTTTAAGAAGCCCGCCTGTTCTCCACTCATTACCTGTATTAACTGCAACAGTTTGAACTCATTACCTGTATGAAAGACACCTGTCCACACACTCAATCAAACAGACTCCAACCTCTCCACAATGGCCAAGACCAGAGAGCTGTGTAAGGACATCAGGAATAGAATTGTAGACCTGATGTCCTTATTGTAAATCAGCAGTGTATCAAATACTTGTTCTCCCCACTGTGAAACCTACTGTTCCAAACATAAGCAACCACAAATGTCTATTTTGCCCAAAAGTACAACTAACCTTGTATTCTAAATAAAAGCTTAGCCTTTTTTGAGAATAAGACAATACACCATTGGAATTGAATGGAGTGGAGCAACCATTATAGCGTGATCTATTTAACATGGAATCCCCAATGTATTGTAATAGACACAATGTACTGATTGGGATGCTCAAAATTAGGTGTCAGCTCACAACACATGGAAGTATAGCAACTGCATGTCAAATGTACAATTTTCGATTGAATGATACGCATACAGTAAGATGCATAATTATTTTTGCTCCATGCACAAGTAAGAAGAAAATGCATTATATCAACCCTGAATCTATAATCTTCAAGGCACCTGTTTTTATAGCGTCCCATAAACATTTGATTTTGTAACAATAAACTTAGTGGACCTTAACCAAGATATACAAAATCATTTATATATTGTTGTTTATTATTTACTGGGATACTGAGAGTTGTTGAATTGTTGCTTTTAACCTCTGTGTGACTATGAACATTTATCAATGAATCTTATGCTACACACATTAAATTACATTCTACTAGCACTGACAGTCATAACAAATTCAAACGTTTGGATATCTACAATATGTTGTTTTTTCAAAAAAGGAATCCCACATCACCTTGCAAGCCAGCACAATGTGACTTCCAGGCATCACAACTGCTGATGTAAAAAAAGCTTTAAAATACATTTGACTGATAACACATTCACCTAGAAACTTGCTTGATGAATGCCAGAGGACAAAATAAAGAATGAAAGCAACAATGGCCTCCCACAAACACAGTATTGGGTGGTACAGTCAAAAAAGCAGGGCACATAGGGAGATATGCCAGCAAGGCTTCACAACATACAAGTGTTAAAAAAACACCCGAATATCAGTTAGCATTACAGTAAAGGTGTTCATTACCTAACAATGAGGACAGGTAACTGCCTCTGCTCCAAAGAAGTGTTAATTTGACTTTGACAATTTGGACCTGTTTAGACTCTGGAAAAGTGTCAGATATTAATTTAGCAAAGGAGACTTGACTGTAAATACATACCTAGGTTCCTGTGCAAAAGAGCTATAACCAGCAAAGAGATAAGTTCAGCGTGATGACACTGAACGATATCGCATGGAAACCCTCTTAATAGATTCCGGAAAGTCCCGAAAACTATCAGAAAAAGAGAGCCCTCTCTTGGTTTATTACTGTTTGCAGACCTCAGCTAATGTCTTGAATTTTGGCCCCAGTGTGTTTAGGAACTCAAGTCTTCCTGGTTGCCTTGGTCACTGCAACAGCCCACTGGACAGGCTGGAGACTCCATCCCCTCATAGCTGTACTGCTGGACAATGTCTTCAGCGTATCGCCTCTCCTCCAAAGTCTCTAGATATGCCAGCTACTACAAAGAAGTGGGACCAGGAAGACAATTTAAGAGAATGGACTCACATGGTAAATAAGGTGGAGGAGAATGCACATTGTTATTAATCCAGAGAGCATCCAAAGAGCGGAGGGATGATATAATAGTAGGTAATATTACATCCTTTAACAGGATATTACTGACAGATATTACGGTGACAATGGACAACCATTTTAACAACCAGGCGAGAAGTATAAAAGCTGACACCAAAGCCCCACCGTAGCCAATAAGCAAGCAAACATTTTGCATGGGAATTGTCTAGGCTTTAACCAAATGGAGGGATGATATTAAACATAAGAGAGAAGTCTGTGAATGTTATCCTGAAGATATCATCCACTTAATTTGTTTTACTCCAACTGTAATACGACACATTGAGTCGTTTTTCTCACAACCCCTAAAAAAACTTTACCTCTTCTAAAAAAATAATAAACTGTGGTTAACCAGGTGCCCGAGGCGGGGGAATTGTTGAGCTGCAGGACGCCTTCCGACTGATGGAGCAGGTTCTGTTGAGAGCTGAGCGCTGCTCCGGTCGTACTCTTCTTCACCCCCGCCAACCTCCCGCCAGGCACGGAGCCCTTCACTGACTGGTCAAGCCCAGATAAAGGAACACAGATGCAATTTAAATTCTGTGGAGTAGAGAAAAACAATCTTACAGTAGCAAATGAAGCTAAAACAGTGAGCACGGCCCTGATTCCCATCCCATGGGTTATGTGCCTTATGACCCACATCGTTCCCTGGGGCCACGATGTGAGACTTCCGAAGCATGCCACCAGCGCCTCCAATATCCTCCGCCTCCATTTTTTCATTCTTAGTCACACAGAAATACCTGCAATAAAGAACCAAAATGAAAAATATGTCAATACAAATGCACAGTTGCAACGCGTGCAAGTAGCCATTCAACAAAACGGCCGCTAGACATACAAGAACAACAAGACATATGTATTGAATAAAGCTGTACTGGCTGTCTGTTTCTATTATTAAGTCCATTCTATTATACCGTCTCACTTCCAATGACAACACAGTAATACACTGTCCTATCTTATTTCTGCTTTGACACTAACCCGACGGGCCTATTTAAATCATGTGAATGAACAGAACGACTTACAGAATAGCCAGCAGCATGGGCCAGAACAGCCCAAGCCCCCGGTGAAATGGAGTTCCGCCGGGCCGGACACACGCCATTCCTGCAGTGTCAGATCTGAACCGTCACAGTTTGGGTCTTTCCGAAGCCCTGCAGGTTCTTGACCATCAGGGAGACAGGGTAGAGAGAGGCCACTCGGGAGCGCCTGGGTCTGCTCCAACTTCACAGCAGTGTCTGACACACTGGGGTTAGGCCATTAACCAAGCAACGATTACATGGTAAGGACAGGAAAGCCAGGCTCTATACAATGCTCACAGTCGGTTAAGGTGATGTAAGTGAGGGCGATCACCTTATTCTGCAGCTTTTGACGGGACAACGTCAGCGTATCAGATGATAGGCCATTGGCGCAGACCGTGGGCCGTCATCATTCAGGGTCTGTTTGTATTCTAAAGAATATTGCTCAGCATTAAAAGTTCTTTCGAGAATGTCATTATACATCTCATACGCTGTATTCATAATTAGATAACGACGTCAAGTCACAATGTCGAGACGTCAATATATTAAATGTAATCATACATTTTTCATTATGCTTTTTTTATACCGTTAAGTGGATTCAAAAACATTCTCCTTTCCCAGACTGAAGCTAAAAGGGCCAGAGTAGAGAGACTGGTCTTTGTCCTCCGCTAAGATCAGCACAGAGCCCATCATTCCCCTGTCCTTCTCACACAACAGCAGCTGTGTGGAGCAACATGGTCGTTCACATCCTCCACTAGAATAATCACTGTCCCGGTACCTGTCTTGACACCTAAGAAAAACAACGGATACATGTCTTATAAAACATGACAACACAGCAATAACCAGCCGAGCTTCTGGCTGCTTTCCCCTAGTGGAAGCTTGACTAAGATTTCCGTAATATTCATTTCCACACGTGATGACATTTCAGTGCAATGTCCCAGAGGCTAAGCGGACATGCAGGTTGATAGGGTATGACCGAAACACAAGAACACAAGAGAACACAGAACAACGATGAAGCACGACAGCACGGCCCTCCTTGACAGAACCACACCAGGTATTCTAAGCTCCTATACTACTAGTTTCTCTGACAGAGCACACAGGCAGACACCCGCGTGGCGAGGGAACCAATAACTAATATAGAGGTGGCGCCAAATGGTGAGCAAGGCATCCTCTCGTTCAAACCTGGCCTTGAGATAACACTGTGGTTGTGTTGTAATGCTAAAGTGATGAGTCATGTTTATTTTAGCTCGTTCAGACTTGCTGTCAAGGCCATAGAAATAAAGGGAATAAAAAGGGCAGAGCCGCACAATACAAAGAGACTAGGTGGCTATAACTAGGGTGCAGAGGAATCAACAGACGAGTCATGGTTGCCCCAAAAGTACCCAACAATACTCGGCATCTGCGGGTATTAAATTAGTAGACACCGCGTTACAATGTACTTACTGGAATCCACAGCTTTAACAGCGATGTTGTACGTGCCATTCGTCCCAAAGTGTGACTCCCTATTGACTGTGTTGGCGATCCTCAGCTGACCGGTGCTTTTATCGACACTGATCCATGAAGTGGGGTCTGAGACCTTGTAATAACTGAGAGAGAACGGAGAGGGAAGGAGCCATTACAGAATAATGGAGCATAACAGGGGGCCATTCGGCCTTCAAGTGCTTTGCGACAGAAACAAACGTGGCATTCCATCTTTCGCAGTACCTTTATTTTTCTGTGGACAGCCAACATGACTGCGCTGATTATAAAGTCGTATTATGTTACTCTGACCACTATGGATATGATCACACATCGGGCCACTAATAATCTGGTTCCAGAGCCGTTCATGCTCTCTTGACAACTTCCGTGGTGATGTGACAAGGCAGCACAAAACCCCCGGGGAGCAGGCCAGGTCAAAAACGGGTCACTAAGGTAAGCGGTCTTAGCTGACTCCAGCGCTGCTCTTGGTCTCTGGGTCAACAGCTATGTATGTCTCTATCAGGGTGTCGTTAGGAGTGTGCTCCTTGACGGTGAAGAACACGGTGGGGGGCAGTGAACTCCGGACCCTCATCCACATCTTCCACTGTGACATGCCCAGGGATGGACTCCCACCGGGCCAGGGTCCCATTTAGCACAGCCTGGTTTCGGTCCATCACCCCCAGCTTTAGATTCTTGGTGTCCTCATAGTCTAGAGCCTGTAGACAGGTTTTCATGCTATGAGTAAGTTTGTTGAGATGTATCCATTAAAAAACTTGCATGACATCGAAGGACCCAGACAGTTAGAATGAGATATCCTGTAGGTTACAGAGACACAGCTCACCTTTGTTTGGTTTAATGAGTACGTCATTTATTTTGGGATCACATTTGATCCTAACGTTGCCGTTTTAATTTCCTTTAGTGATGACAAACTCACATTTCCAGTTTTGTGTGTTCACCATGCCCTTATCTTCCACTGTGATTCTGACGATCAGGCCCCCTTCCTGGTTCTCCTCATTTGTGACACTGTATTGCAAGACAAAGTTAGACGTGCCGTTACTTGACTAAAGTCAACATAAGACACATGAAATCAACTAAAACCTCTGTTTCAGACCCTAGTTTTACATGACTAGATTTATGTGCCAGGGGACTAGGGTCAGTCCAACCTGTCTTTACTCCCAATTGTTTATGTTGCATTAGTTTATGCAATGGGGAGAAGAATCAGTCTGACAGGCATGCTCAGGTAACCTTTTTAATCCCATGAATGCTCTCTCTAACCTTCCTTGTTGGCATGTTTAACCTTAGGAGGACATGAACTCTTGGACAAACGCTCAGGATTACCGAGAGTGAATGACTCACAGCCATCCCAGTCAAAAGTCCTCTGGGTTGTGTAGAAAAACAAGTTGCTGCCAGAGGATTCCTGCTGTTACTTCCCACACACCACCTGATACTGAGTTTCTCCTTGCTACTGTGCATCAACTCTGTTGTCGGTTGCTTTTTTGGGGGTTTCAGGCTGGGTTTCTGTAAAAGCACTTAGCAACAACTGCTGAGGTAAAATGGGCTTCATAAAATCTATTTGTTTGACAGAACATCCACGCATATTGTCCCCCTCACTTGTTACTTTTGTTACATTGCAACATAAACTATTGTGGAAATGTTTTTCTGAGAAAACGTACCGATGACTTGGTGAAAGTCGGAGGGTTGTCACTGATATCTCCCAACACGACGGTGGCTGAGGCCGTGTTGGAGAAGCCATTCCAAGCACCATTCATGTCTGTGATCTTTACTGTAACCAAATAGGTGTCTTTCGTCTGACAAACAAACATTTAAAATTGTATATTTTTTCAAACAACAAACAAAAATGTGGTAACAGTGTAAAATATATTATTACGGTACAAAGGTGGGACTGACTCTGTCCAGGCGGTCTGTATTGGTGGTGATGACTCCAGTCTCTGGGATCCCTGATCTTAACGGATCCTGATGCAACGGTCTGGATGCATGACGAACTGTCAGGCTTGTCAGTTTGTTCTTCAGTTTCTCACTGGCTTTGCTTTGCCCCAGCACAGTTAACCGCAGTACTCCCGAGAATGTCTGCTTGTTGTCATTGACGTCTACTGCGTTCACTGCGAAAGGCAATGGCTCATCTGTTTCCTGGTTGGTTTCAATGTCAAACACTCTGAATTGAAACTGGGGAAACACAGAGATGTACAGAGGTCGGAAAAATCATGATCAGTTTGTTCGGTTATATGTATGAACTACATGACAAAGGCACAAATGTCAGGTTTTATCATCCAATGGAAATTATTATTATTCGATTCATAGTTGTTGTCTTCTGCTCACTACAAACTCTGGGGTCTTTTCAAGGTCGACGGCGCTGTTGTCCAGCAGCATGCCAGTGTCCTTGTCAACACTGAACAAACAGTCTGTCACACCAGGTCCACTGATTGTGTAGTACACAGGACAAATGGCAGACGAATCAGATCCAACCTGGACCAGGAAACAACGAAATTCTCCCTGTGGTCAAGCATCAACAAGCAGTGGGATAATCATATCAGAAATAATAGCAGAAAACTGAAAAGCCAATGCCTGCCGTAGAGGTAATAGGCCTAAAGCAATATATTTGTCAATTAACTGTTCCCAAGTGTAAGTATGACTCACAATATCATTAACATCATTTAAAAATGTGACTTTTTGTGGATCTGCTTATTAGCTGTTACTTGACTATGGAGAAAGATTCTGTTAAAAGTTCTATATTCCTGTCTATTTTTTTTATTTATACTCTAAGACATAGAAAGTATATACACGTCACACTTCAGATTCATTTGCAAACACATCTCTCCTTGCCACAAAGTGTACAGCAGAGCATCAATATGACAAAAATTACTCTTTTAAGTGATTTATTAGAAATTGTCACCCACCCAATCGCTTGCATAGAGACAGATATGAATATGGCCACCAAGACGGGCCGGCATTGACAAAATCTAAATTATAAAATCATAGATATAAATATAGTTATGATGACAGCAAACTTTTGTATCAACAATCTGAAACTGAAGTGTTTAATTAGAGTACAATTTGTAGTAAAAATAAGAGCCTGTGGCTAGAGCTCACACTTACAGATTTTTTTTACAACTACAGTTAATACCTAAGCACAAATAAACTGAGTGCTCTCTAAACTAGAAGGTCCATAGTGAGCATTCTGTAGTAGATTTATTTTCTTTTATACACACATTCAAAATAGGTTACAACAAGTTCAACTCCAATGCACATGCAGCAGCCATGTTGTTAGGACAGGTACAACTATGCAATTTGCGCAAACATTTCCACCAATATTTCTGTGTGTCTATGGGTGAATCCCAGTGGGTGAGGATATTGATGGCAAGAGTGATGAGAAATACAGAAGAACAAAGAGTTGAGAGACAGGCATAAAACAAGTAGTGGAGAATTTGGCAATAGGTTATTGTTATATTACATTGAATATGGACATAGCTTAGGTTTATTATTCATTTAATGTGTTGAAATTTGAGATTACTGTACCAGCTCAACATTCTTCGGAAATGGTGGATCGTTTTCAAAAAAGTTGAAGGGAAGAGGACTCCACCGTCTTTTGGAGCGCTTTAATAGGCCACCTATTAATACCATGGGATAAAGGAGGGGTCCACACATGAGATGATCTGGAGTTGACACGTGAGAGAGAAAATGGTCACACAATTGAAATACCTTTCATATACCTGTGCATCCCATAATAACTTGTCAGTTATTCTTAATATTCGGAAACAAAAGTATGGATAGCTATACATTAGACAGAGATTAAGGCTATAACAAGTAGCACTTGCACTGATATTTTTGCCTACTGGTACGATTCGCAATATTGGTATTAATTCCACGTTTGACCATTCAAATTGTCATGATCTGTCAGCAGAAAACGTTAATCTATAGAATATCATTGCTACAATACTTACCAAAAAGATGCATACGTTCACAGATCAATTGAAACGGATCTGTGACATTGTTGGGACCGCCAGACTTAAAAAGGAGTAAAATATGTTCTTTTGCAAGTGCGTACTACACAGGTTGGACATATTTTTCACGGCAGTCAATACTATCTTAGCCGATAACGGAATCCGTTTGTTGTGTTCCGGTAGCTCACGACCAGCTACAACACAGTAGTGCTCTGCAGTTCGCGAACGAATCGTTCGTTTTTTACGATTCTATTTAGTGACTCGTTCAATTGTATCGTTCATTCGAACGTTCCAGCTCTGTAGCCTACGCTCCGTTTAGCAGCTGTTAGTTTGACGTTCTCAAAGAAAAGTTGATCTAGAGCATCGTAAAAACATGTTTGCAACAAATAATTGGAGGCACAGCGTACAGTAAATAATGTAGTATTAGATTTGTATAGAGAAGACACCTAAACGGAAATTAATGATGAGCATTCGCTGGCCCGGGTGGGTGTAGGCATTATTGAATCAAATTAACCAAATGACTCAAAAGAATCGAACTTTTCAAAGAACGTATCGAGAAGATCCGATTTAGTAGAAAGAGTTGAATGTCCCATCACTAGAAGGTAGATTACTATGGAGGTACATTCTCTTTGTCGAGAGCGTCAAAAACGAAGCGTCAAAGAAAAGAACTATGCGTTTTAAATCAAATATTTTGTAAAATACCGCCAAATGTAAAGCATTTTACTCAAAAAAAAATTTTGAGAACCAAAAATGTATTTAAAAACGAACTTCAATTTAATTTTAATATCAGCCATCCTGAATTTTGGCTAGACTGCCTCTTAGCTTAAGGTGTTTTTTATTGAAACACGAATTGAACCACTCATAGAGGCTTACGTAGCATCAAATGTCCAGTAAATTAAACCAAAGTATTGGTAATTAAAAATGTTCAGATTGCAGCCTTACATGAAGTTCATGCGTTTCCACTCTGACCCCACAGCTATGGGCGGGCTTTAGTGGGAAATGTGGATGATGCTTTTCCATTAGTCAGACATGTTTTGGGTGTCAATAGGCCTCTTCGCATTGCATGGTTCTCAGCCCTGTCTTTCTTAGCAACAACCCATAAAGGGGTTGATATAAGAATTACAGGCAGGTGGCGTACCAGCCCAAGAAATCCTACACCCCACGGTGCTTTGCTCTTCAAACAC
This sequence comes from Esox niger, assembly GCA_016801105.1. Classification (NCBI taxonomy): domain Eukaryota; kingdom Metazoa; phylum Chordata; class Actinopteri; order Esociformes; family Esocidae; genus Esox; species Esox niger. The sequence goes on from JACXGJ010008688.1 coordinate 18,956, forward strand.
AGTTTCACAACTATCCCACCACACAATAGAGTTAAAACTGACATTATAAATTCATCATAATAGGAAGATATTTGGTAAATATTGTTTAATCTAGGAGAAAAGTTGTGAAATATGTTTATTCTTTTAAGATTATGATTTGCGTTAAGGTATGCATTGTTTAATATTTAGTGCAGCTATCAAGGATTTGTCAAAAATCTATTGTCTGGAAAATCTACAGCTGCTGTGACTATTTCACATAAAATATGTCAGCCTGCCAACTGTAAAGTGTTAATTGCGTCACACTGTTGGCTTCCTAACTTTTCTTTTGCACCTTGTAGGGCCCATCCAGTATCATGTTAAGTCTTTGTGATTTGCATTTAAAGTACCTCTGCCCTTCCAGCTGCATGCCGATTCCTTCAGCGTGTTGGTAAAGGGAGGAATAGAGGTTGTTTCCTAACCTCACAGGAATGTTTCTCGGAGGGGGGCTGAAGTGGGAGAGGCTTTTTCAGTGTTCAGACCGTTGAGCTCATGCTATCACAACAAACAGCTGATAAGACTTCAGCATTCTGATTCACGAGTTGGGTTAGAGATCTACTTGGAGCAAGAAAAGAGATATTATTCTTCAAAATTGCCCTCAGTATTATACTTTTCACAAACAATTTTGTGTAGATATAACATGTTTTCATTTCCCACATTCAGAATTTAGAGATTCCATCAAGAAAAGAAATGTCCATGAAAAAATGTTTCACTCTTGTGTTTGGTGAACACCAGATGCGTTGTGTGGGAAAGTAACACCATAATGCAAACCAGATACACACGCACACGCAAACACACACACACACACACACACACACACACACACACACTCTTTCTTTTAGCAAATGCTCCTTCTGCAATGTCAAATAACAACTTCCATATCCTCCAAAAGATATCCATATTAAAAGCTGTCTCTGTGGTGCTATGTGTACAAAATAAAATAGTTTAAAGATTAATCTTGCACAAACATGAATTGGTAAATACTACAAAATTTCAGCTGCCTTACAAATGAACAATGAAGTCTGTTGTTGAGTTTCTGTGTTGTCATGCCAGCTCAATCTCTACCTTTTCTCACAGTAGTCATTCATTTACTGATAAGACTTAGTCATTACAGTCTCTATATAAGGGTGTGTCTGGTCATGCTGGTATCTGCAGTAGTTAACATACAGTAACCATATTACCATATATATATATATATATATATATATATATATATATATATATATATATATATATATATATATATATATATAATATTACTTCTTTAACTACTCCACATTTAAAGAATTAAGTAACTCAGAAATTATGGGATGTCATTAGGTCTGAGCTCATAGTTCCAGTGAAGGGGAGTATGTTAAGGGAGTTAATGCTACTCTCTTCACTGGAACAGAAGTTGTCAGATAATGTTCTGGCTCTGTGAAACCCTGGAATATTCACACCTCTGTCAATGCTCCACCCTTCAATGCCCTCTGTTCCCCCATCCACTCCCCTTCCCACCCCAAAGCTAGGGAGTGACAGGGAGGGGCGCCGACTCTTGTTTCAGTAGAAATCATCTGGGTGAGAAAAGTTGCATCATAGGCTTAGAAAATTGTTGACTTCATGATGTTGACGTCTTTGCCACAAACCAATTATACAGCTTGTGATTGAAGACTTGATTTTACATTAGTCAAAATTAAACATTACCATATTTCTAAAATCCGAGGACTGATCTGAGGCCTATGTACAGCTCATCTCGGTCTTATGCCTCTTCTTACATTGGTGCCAAATACCGGTATATTATCCAAAATCACCAAGGATTTGTGTTTCCATTGTCATGGACTGGCATCATTTGGAAGGCCAGGCGGTGACCTACCTGGTGCCAAGCCCACTGGGGACTTTAGGACACGGACTGCATCTTAAGGGGTTGGCACGTAATGCCTACAGTATGGATTTTACTATGTTGTTAAGGGGATCCTCAAAACACTGTTGTGGTTATTTCGTTCTTAAGAAACGTTACTACCAACATGGCACTACACAGTATTACTGATTTTGTATTGAAAATATGCTGTCTGTGCTGTTTGTTAGCTACTCTACAGCGTTGTGCTATCTAGTTTAACTGTTTATCCCAGTTAAACAAAAGGATTACGTATAGTGGAACTAAGCACAATATTTTAGCCCACTGTTGTGTCTGAAACTTAATCCATGTAAGAGATGGCTTGTATATAAGGCCATTATTTTATATTAGTTACAGTAACTTGTTTATCTTTAGTAGTTGATATTAACTAACTAGCATTATAGTCAAAAGCCTGCCTGTCTACCAAGATCCTTGTGAACTTTTACCACGACACAATCAAGACCATTCTGACTAAATGTGCCATAGTGTGGTTTGGTGGTTGCTCCGTAGCCAACCGGAAGGCCCTGTACCTCCAGTGCAAGTGTTATCTACGTAGGGCGCGCTGCATCACCAGGGACCCTTCACATCCATGCCACAAACTGTTTGCCCTCTTCCCCTCAGGCAGGCAGAACAGGTCTCTCCGTTCTCGCATCAGCAGGCTCAGGAACAGTATCTTTCCATGCTCGGTGACCCATAACCACACCCACCCTTTGTACTAAAGGGTTCTGTCACTGCCTAACAAAGTCTGATAAGGAGGTTTTCACTTGTCTACAGGTACGTGTTATTGCTGATGTTCCTGTATTTCATGCAAGATGCTGACTTGCACCTTAAACTTCCCTTCATTGCACATTTAGAACTGCCACTGTACTTGCATTTTCAATTGTAACATATACATCTACCTCAGGAACCTCATTGCTGCGGCTATCCCTGCATTTCAGCTGCACATGTTACTCTACTCCTTCAATTTGACTCAATTGCAAATTCAGTATGCAATTGTGAATTGCCACTTGTACTAGCACACTATTTAGCCCACTTCAACATACATTATTATACTTGCAATACTTGTACATTTTCTTACCCCCTCTGTTTGCTACCAGTACACATTTAGAATTACTATATGTAATGCTTTTGAAAGAATTTGCCCACCTATACATTCCACTTGGACATACATAAACTCAACCCTCGATTTGCACATCTGGTTAGACGCAAACTGTTTTTCGTTGTACTGTACTTTTACTTATTCAATGACAATAAAGTGGAATCTCATCTTAAAAAATATCAAGTGTTTAGATGTATTTGAAATTGTATTTTCACTGGTTAGTTTGTACCTAGAGTAGGTTCAACCAGTCATTGCATTGTTCATCCTAGGTTTGTACAAATTTAACAAACTGTAGCTACAGTGCTCTGAAAGAGATTTGTCTGCTGAATAACTATTGTGAACACAGTTTTGTAATTTATATGCTAAGTCCTATTTAGACCATGTTGATTCAGAACAGGATGTGAAGCCTCTAGCTCAAGCAGCATGAACTTCCTGTAAGGTTGCAATCTGAACATGTTTAATTACCAATACTTTGGTTTAATTTACTGGACATGTGATGCTACGTAAGCCTCTATGAGTGGTTCATAGTATGGACAACAAAGACATCAAAATGAGTGTTGGATGCTGACACTTTTTGTATCCATTTATTATTTGAAGGAGTGGCAAAGCAATGATGCAGAACAACTGGAAAGAAATTAGGAGGCCCAGCTGACTTCCACACCACAATACTGTCTATAAAGGTAAAGGATACCCAAGAAGAAAAACAGCTGCAGAGACAGAGATGGCAGAGGACAGTTTCAACAGTGGACACCTCAGCATCATGGGACAACTGGTAGACACCCATGCCATGTCCACACCTGATTCCCTTCTTCTGTGCCAGCACATTTGGTCCTGGTATCAGTGGAGACAACCATTACTGTTTTCAAGTCTGTCATCTCTGCATGGTGCTTTGTGCTTGAAGTCTGTAATTGGTAGGCTTACATCAAGGTAATCGATATAGGAATTGTACACTGTCAATTAATTGGAGATACACATTTGGAGATCCATTTGAGGAGGTTTGTGATCAAAATGTTATCACACAACACAGCTAATTGCCATACTTACTTAAAACATGAAAAACACAAATGTTTTCAGTCTTTTATGTCGCGGCAAGGACATACCACACCCTTAGATAATTGTACCTTAACTGAACCTGTAAGTAAAATGCAAATCATGCATCTGGCTAATTCCATTGAGCTAATTCAGAGATAGATGTCCCACAATACCTGATAATTGAAAGGACATGTTGTATGAATGCATTACTGGCAACAGCAGTACTACTTCTGTAGCGTTTTGCAACATGTTTATGGTAACAACTAGCTTACGGTTACAGCAGACATAATAGTCTACTCTTTCAAGAAGTATCTCCTTTCAGAAATTGCCCACTTAAAACAAAAGCAATCTTGGATAGAACACCCAAAAAATCTTAACTTTCTAGTTAAGAACATCTAGAAAAACATCGATAATATTGCAGATTTTTATTTTCATCATCAACAAAAGATTGTGGAAAAAAGCAGGCCTTCAAACAAATCCTCCTCCTTCCTCACCCCATAAAATGTGTCAGCTGAAACTTGTTTTAGCCAACTCTTGTGTCAGGTCAACCACCAGTGGAAATGCAGCATTAGTGAACCGCCTTTCATGATTTTCACCAAAAAAATGAACCAATTCTGACTCTTTGTAGAATATCAATAGAAAAGAAAATCCTTTTTTGTTCCAGGAAGAAACCGGTAACCGGTTCCAAAAAGCACACATTGGTTACTTAAAGAATTAATAACTGTTCTCCTTGAAATCAAAAAAGGGTAACATTTTCAGGTAATTTTTCTGAGAGTGCAGTTGACATAGTAACGTAAACACATTCATTCTAGCACTGAGACACATCAACATACAGAACACAAACTCCTGGAGTGCCTTATGACAGGCTGACAGTATTAATTGCATGTCTTAGTTATGGTTGCCGGTTGCTGCTGTAATCTACTCATCTCTTACCAGAGAAGAATGACACTAAAACCTGTTCTGAGCATAACAGGGTGAGGCAGTCCAGGGGTTTTGCTGAGATTGGAGAGAGATATCACCGGACACACCCAGTGTCCTGCCCTTACACACAAACACACACACCTGAACAGACACTATGTTTATATTATATTAGAATATGTTTTATATTTCTAATCCTTGACTTCTGAGTTAACTTTCGACCATAGAAAAATAACCTAGAGGTTTTCACTCTAATCATCTACTTTATATTTAAATTAATTAGTGAGAATTAGGATTTCCCCTCACCTGTCAGAACAGATCCCATTTGGGTCCCGATTTAAAAACAAAATAAAATAAATAGACTAGATTGGGTTTCACACCCGAGTGCTGTAGAGCCATGGCTACTTCACCATTGAACATTCACACTGGATCTCTGGGAAGCCTTTGATTGACAGTTGGCAACACTACACTAAGAAAATTGATGGAAACATGAATCACAATTTATGCAGAACTCCCACCCTTATGCCTCAACCTATTCCTGCCTTCCCTTTTTCACTTGGTTGTAAGTAATAAAATAAAATGATGCAACAGGAATTTGTTAGACAGCCATGGTCGTAATCAACCAGTTTTTTGTAACTTCGCTACTATGCAAAATAGAATGATAGCTTCCTGTCAATGTGTCGTCTGTGTCTGTCTGATACCGTCTATCTCCCACCTCCGTTTATGTCGTTCTCACTCACACACGTACAGTTGGGCTAATAAGTTTGCATACCCTGGCAGAAATTGTGAAATTTAGGCATTGATTTTGAAAATATGACTGATCATGCAAAAAACTGTTTTTTATTTAAGTAGAATTATCATATAAAGCTATTTATTATCACATAGATGTTTGGTTCCTATTTAAATCAGAATGATAACAGAAATGATCCAAATGGCCCTGATCACAATTTAACATACCCTTGAATATCTGACCTTGTTACAGACACACAGATGAAAATGGCAAATAAAGGTGCATTTCCCACAGCTGTGGGAATCAATCAATTATTTTGTGGATAATTCAGGGATCTCTTGATACCAATACAAGGTCAGGTAGACCAAGAAATGTTTAACCCAAAACTGCCAGAAGAATTGTTTGGGATAAAAAGAAAACCCCACAGGTAACCTCACAAGAAATACAGGCTGCTCAGTAAAAAGACAGTGTTTGTTTCAAGGAGCACAATATGACGATACTCGAACAAGGAGCTGCATGGTCGAGGTGCCAAAACAAAGCTTTTACTGTGCCAATGCCATAAAAAGCCTGGTTACAATATGCCCGACAACACCTTGACGTGTTTGAATAAAATGACAATTTTTGTTTTATTCTATAAACTACTGACAACATTACTCCCAAATTCCAAATAAAAATATTGTCATTAACAGTATTTATTTGTAAAAGATGGTCAAAATAACCAAACAAGAAATCAGGCAAGCCTAGTTCAGCCAACACGCAGTAGAAATAGTTGCCCTCTCAAGATTTAAACCCAGGTCGCCCACATGGAAGGCTGTGTTGTTAACAACTACACAACATAGCTATACATATGACAAGTGTCAGTACAGCCTCTTGTGTCCACCCTGAACAAATCCTCTTTTGCCTCTGGCTGTTTAAACAGCTAATTGGCCATTCGTGAATAACATTGATACAGTTAAACTGACTAATGTTTCTTATTAAGTTTACATCCACCACAAATAGTTTCAATGAACTGCTTGGCTTTTGCCACTGGCCGTTTTAACAGGATATTAGCCAGTAATAGGCTAGTAACATTATTGCTAATAATAATTATATTGCTAGCGAGTCTGCCAAAGCTATTTTATTTAATGGAAAAATAATGTATTTTTTCTTTCATGGCATAACAAAATACTTTTTCTTTCATTCGTGAATGACATTGACACAATAACTGTCAATAAAGGTGACGATAACTAACTTTTTCATCAAGTGAAAAGACAAATCGCAGAATCTACCAGAAATGGCTGCAATACTGTATAACCGCAATGTTTTATTGAGCCCCACAAATAAAATGAATAAATACTTACTTTCCATAGATTCTGACTTACGTCTTCCACATGAGGAACTATCTTTAACTACTATGCCACAACATTATACATTTCTGCAGTTGCTTGAACCATTGATTGTGTTAAACTGACTAATTTGTATTATTAAGTGTACCTCCACCACAAACAGTGTCTATGAACAGTATGGCTTTAGCCACTGGCCATTTTAACAGCATATTGGCCAGTAATAGCCTTACTAGTATCTACTAACATCCTAGGAATAATCATAAGAATTGAACAATTGTTAGTGAGACTGAGGATAAACTTTTCCATCCCAGAAACACTCGCAATAAAATCGTTTACAGTTTTAGTTAAGGCTTACTATAACATAATTACTGTATGTTGTAGCCAGCAAATGTGATTGCCTATCCTGACCCAAAACG